>JAZGLO010000976.1:0-47500 GCA_036873155.1 Biomphalaria sudanica | reverse complement strand
TAGATTCATTATTGTCTTCTTCTAGCTTTGAATTTTTGCAAGATTTCATTTAATTATTGAAAGAACTGATAATATTGGCTCAAAATTTACTTTATGTAGTCTTAACGATTTAATGTGGCTATCTCTTGATTTTTATTTCTTTTTAAACATCTATGATATATATATATATTCAGATAGTTTGTTGTTGTTTTTTTTGCTAAATTGTGTTAAGCTATTTGATGTAATTTTTTTTTTTGGTACATTAACTAAAACACTTATCTACATCAATAGTATACATTGTGTATATTCTTTAATAACTTATTACCGCCCCTCCTGTTGTTCTTTCATCAAGTAAGATGTTCTCTTGCTTCCAAAGCTTACATGTACGTTTTATTACATTTCGTTTATTGTATCAGATACAAACAGTGAAGACAGCAGTGATTCATGTGTCTCGCATTCAGCTACTCCACTGACTACTACAACAATTAGCGTCAAAGATCTACAAACTTTTCTACAATCAAAACCAAGAGAATACTTTGCTCGACAATTTAAGGTAGTGAAATAAGAAACCTGTCTTTACGCGTGTTAGGTTTTTTTCTCTGTTTTTTTTTTTTAACAGCGCTTATATTAACTCATACCGTCTGTCTGCCTATCTGGTAAAAAATTGTGTACACGTTAAATCTCAGATTTCCTATACTCGGATCTACTCTCGACCTGTATAGTGACATGTATGTACAACGCAAAACTGCTGGGTTTCTGTCCAGTGGTTTTGTAAAAGAGGATTTGAGCCTTTAAAGCCCTCACTCAAATGGAGTTTTATAAAGATGAAAAATTCAAACTTAGTAGTATTACTTATTATCGCTGACAACATATAAATGAATAAAAACAAAGTTAGCCCAATCATAAATCAAGTTGTTGTAATTTATTATTTTCAGTTTAAATATAAAATGTAGTAATGCAATCTAGCAAGCTAAGGTAGATAGGCTTTTTGTAAAGAGCTAACAATTTTGATCAAACAATAAAAATTTTAATTTGTATAAGTACTTGAATGGCTCAGTGGCCAACATGTCAGCCTTCTTCCATGGAGACTCGAATTAAGACAAGCAACTCTTTATATTTCCTTTTGAAAAAGAAGTACGGAAACCCTCTCGCTAAAGAGATCGGACCATGGAGGTAGCGCTAAACAAAAACAATTCATAACAAGGTTACAAAAGACAGTTTATGAGGAAACGCAAACTCAAAATCGGCCCCCCAAAGTGGTCCACCCAGGCAGGCTTCAATATTTTCAGAAAGAACATCCGAATGAAATTATATCAAAGACAAATGAGAGGTAAGAATGGAAAAAAGAAGGTTAACAGATCTTATGAAGTGCCCCAATGGTCCAGCAGATCAAAGGATATGTGAAAGTGAATGCAAAGTTAGATGTGAGCCTGGCCTAACTAGTTCCCCTTTCAGACCTTGTGGTCTATAGGGCAGATGATGTAAAGTTCGTTTTTGTGGCCTACGGTTAACGAGGGTGTCATGTAGCCAGCACAACGACCAACCGCTTTTGCTTTTCCCCAACTCATGTCAGGTACCCATTAGAGCTGAGTGGACGCAGAGGCGCCCATAGATTCCAAGGTTGAAAATCCCAGTCCTCACCAGGATTCGAACCCGGTATCCCCGGTTCGGAATGTAGATGGTTTGCGGCCGGGCCTCACCTGGCCTGACTGATGTCTAATAATTGATCTAATTGTTTTGAAAACGCTCAATCTCTTCTTCAATTTTCCCATTTCGATACTATACAGATAAATAATGTTCAACAAAATGAAGCTTACAAAATTACTATTCGTTTTAAATTAGGTCTACCTTATAATGCATACTACTTAGCTTTTTCTCTTTAAAAAACTGCTTGCATAACTGATTTTAAAAATTAGATTTTTCGCTTTCATAAAAAAAAAAGTAGCCGTTGCATCAGAACTTTAAATAGTCTAAAATATTGTGATGTCGGATTTTCAATATCTTTTCTAGTTTACGAGATCTAAACGGGACAGACGGACAGACATTTCACACAAAACTAATAGCGTCTTTTCCCCTTTCGGGGGCCGCTAAAAATTATGTTCCATTGCACAAAATTATTCTTGTTAGTTTCTATCTATTAAAAAAAATGAATTACATGATTGATTCGAAATAATAAATACTAAGTCAATCAATATAAACGAATTTTTGTTTTTAAAGTATACTTATTTTACTTGCTTCTCTAATATGTTTTGTACTTTACTTTGGCAATGAACACCATCAAGCAGGCGTTTAAATGTTGTATGTCAATGTTGTTTAAAAGAATAACTTTAATATTTTTTTAAATTCAGAACAATTTTTTTTCAGCTGATACCAACAGCCCAAAATGTTACCTGGGACGTTGGACTGTCTGAGGAGAACAGGTCTAAAAATAGATATAAGGATATTGTGACTTGTAAGTTTTATTCATTTGCATAAATAATATTATTTTTTTTACATTTAACCCATAAAAACCCTTTTCAGAGCTTATGATCGATAAGGTAAGGGGGGGGGAGTAGTGGTGATATGAAGCTCATCTTTTTCTATGATAAATATTTAACGAGGGTGTCATATAGCCAGCACAACGACTTACTGCCTCTACTTCCCCCATCGTTTATCAGGTACCAATTTACCAATTTAAGTCACGTATACTCTGGGACGTCTAAAATAGCTAGCCTCTAAATCATTGTCTTTAACTTAGATTGAACTCGAGACTGTTCAGTTCAGAAGCCAAGCACTTTAGCACTTGGCCACTACACCATACTTTAAATCTTTTTTTTTTGTTATGTTTTAAATTAAACGTATGGCATGCATCTTAACAACAGCAACAAAAATAAAGATCTTTTTTTGAGATCATGATATATTTTATTTGACTGCACTATACGGTTTACGCTATGAAATGAAGGCACATACAATGTTTTGTAAAATTAGACATAAATTATTTAATAAAAATATTTATTTTGGTCTTTGTTTAAATAATAGGGATTTAAGACTCACCATCGTTTGTTCAACAATTTATTGTATAGCAAAATACAACCAGAACTATAACTCTACAACGGACAATGCCATTGTCATAACAGCCAGTTAAAGTGACGATTAGATTTATAGTATGCGCCTTTGCTACCTGGGATGGTGAACAAATATATGCATTGAAGAACATTCAAACAATAACATTTTATTTCTTGTACAAATAATTAAAGCCACTTTTGTTTTGTTTACTCACTTACTTTGCAATCCCGCGCCATACGGGCTGCAAGTCTCTCTAGTGACCGGTTCAGTTTATTGTAAAGTTTCCCTTTCAGACCTTGCAATCTATGGGGCAAAGTGAAAAGATTGTCTCACGATACGTAAAATACCACAGATCTATGGGGCAGATGTTATAAAGGTCATCTGTTTCTGTGGCTCAAGGTTGACAAGAGTGTCATGTAGCCAGAGAAGCGACCAACCGCCTTCCGTTTTCCCCTAGTAAAGTCAGGTACCCGTCAGGTATATAAACGAACTTGTTGGATTCATAGTTACCAGTTTATTGAATCATGGTTAAATATTGTTACTCTGTGCTTAGATGCCTTAATGCTAAGCACTTGATTTAATGATCACGGTTTGGGAGGATTTCAAATAGAATTCTGTGGCATTTTACTTTTCGGGGGACGATATTTTCCCTTTACAACTTCTTGTGTGACTAAAGAGGCTGATCCTTGATATACAGCTGCGGTTACAGTTTAGGCATATCTAATCACCAGGCGCCATTGCAGTTTCACCCTTCTTTCTCTAACTGTTGTGTATGACATCTGCAATCCAGGACCCTTTCTTTATGCTCGCTCTCCACTTGGATCTACCCAGTGCCACATTTTCCCAGCTGTAAGTGTTGATTTCGACGAGCTTCATGTCACGTTTGCATACATCCTTATGCCTTAAAAGTGGATGACCATCGGCTCTCCTGCCTTCTATTAGATCGCCATACAGAATTTTTTGTTAAAGTCGACTTTGTGGCATTCTGTGAACGTGGCCTAGCCAGAAATAGCGTCTGCTGCTGATAAAACAGCAGTTGGCCTGGCACCCTGCTCTTCGTAGCACATCCTTATAGGTATTATTCTATCTTGCCACCTTATTTTAAAGATCCCCTTAGACATCGGTGGTGGAAGATATTTAGCTTTTTTCCTGTTATGAGTAGGTTGACTATGTTGAATCGAATTAAAAGAGTTATAACTAGGTTATCCTCAAGTAGACCTAAATCTGATGGTCAATATTTGACGCCGTTTAGCTTGTTACGTTACACCAGTGTTATATTCACACCAACGACGTTAAGAACGAAATTCTATTCTAATCTAAAAATTTGTAATGGTACTTTAGCTTGTACTTTATTTGCATATTTCTTTCTAATATTCCAACCAACAGATGATCATTCCAGAGTGGTGTTAATAAGAAATGATGAAGAGAATGAAGAAGATTACATCAACGCCTCATACATTAAAGTAATAAAATGACAATCATAATAATATACTTTGTATTATATATAATGATCATTCTATGTATGTCTGGCTGAGTGGCATATGCCCCTTGGCCACCTAGCAAGGTTTTGTTGGTTTTTTTTGCCGATAGCCAAAAAGCATCGCAGGAGGCGCTGTGGCTGAAAGCGCTTATCTACTGAACTAGTGTCTCGGGTTTGAATCCTGATAAAAGACTGGGATATTTAATTTCGGGATTTTTGGGCGTCTCTGAAATCACCCAGCTCTAATGGGCACTTGATATTATTCGGGGAAAAGTAAAGGCGATTGTGCTGGCCACATGACACCCTCGTTAACCTTGAGACACAGAAACAGATGACCTTTACGTTATCTTCCATATAGAGCACAAGGTCTGAAAGGGGTACTTTTACTTTAAGGGGTATCAAGGAAAGATTCTCCTAGCTAGACCCTTCCCACATGTCCATTGAGCAAACATTTTTATTTAAAAAAATTAATTAAAAAAGACAATCTTTTAACATCTAATTATTTTGCTCTTACTAACAAGCGAGTGGTATATATTATTTTTAAAGAAACAAAATTTTTGACCTGCATATTTAGTCTCATGTCACCATGACAAGGCTGGAAACAATAGAAAAAAAAATGAATGCTTAAGATACATTTTTTCGCGTGTAAGTTTGTTTTTTTTTTACTTAAAAAATTTTTTTCTGTGTGTATTTAAAGGGATTTTATGCTGACAACAGATTTATAGCATCTCAAGGTAACGAAATAGAATCGTAATATAATAAAATAAGAAATATAAATATATTAAGGCAAAATAGTGAGTACAACTAGTAGATCTATTTACTTTTGTTTCAAACTGCCAAAACAAAAATAATTAAAAAGCTCAAAAGTTCTCCCGGTAAAAGAAAAAAAAAAAAAAAAAAGAAAATCGTATGCTAATTTTTTAAAATGTTTATTTGTAACATAACAGAGTATTTTTATGTATATGTCTATTACTTCTAGGCCCTAATAAAACAATGATTAATGACTTTGTGCGAATGTTATGGGAACAGAAAACGAAGAAAGTTGTCATGTTGACTAACTTAGTGGAAGATGGAAAGGTTGGTACAGCAGTAGTTACAATTATTCTGACTGTATCTTTTAGGGTATCTGAAGCAGGTATAGGTACAATCGTATCATATCTTATAAAATACAGACGTTACTCTCAAAAGAAGATGATTACATCCTATGCGTGTCCTTATTTCAATGTAGTTATCCATGTTAATCGATGACTTAGACTATGCCAAGTGATTGATTTTCATGACTAAGGTATGCACTAATAACATTAGGTATGAAAGAATTTTTGTACAAATTAGTTCTAGCGTATGGAACAAGGAATGTGCCCTCATCTTTGTGTCTTTCTGGGTATTTTATTGGGATATTATTTTTTGAAGATTATTTTTTAGGAGAGGCGTTTTTTGAGATGTAAAGTGCTTGGCTTTTAAATCGAGGGTCCCTGGTTCGAATCCTGGTGAAGACTGGGATTTTTAATTCCGAGATCTTTGGGCGCCTCTGAGTCCACTCAACTCTAATGGTTACCTGACATTAGTTGGGGCGGTTGGTCATTGTGCTGGCCACATGACACCCTCGTTAACCTTAGGCCCCAGATACTTGAACCTTTACAGTCTGTGCCCTATAAATCACAAGGTCTGAAATTGGAATTTTACTATGGTTCAGTGTTTTATGTATAGTTGCTAATAGTCTTCTATCATGAAGTGCCTCTAAATTTCATGTTTTTACTTAAGATAGATATTATTCTAATCAAAAGATAGATAATTTCTAATATCCTAACTATACTATAAAGTCTTTATTTTGAAAGATTAGGTGTTGTTGTTTTTTATGTAGACGAAATGTGAAAGGTATTGGCCCGAGAAAGGAAAATCAATATTCGGGCAAATAAAAGTAAGTGTTATATCAACACAGACTTTCGCCGACTACACTATTAGAACTATGCAATTAACAAAGGTTAGTCGATGACGATATTTCTTCACTTTATAAAAGACATTCATGAGTTTGTATTATGTAATCATTGTGCAGGCATTTGCTTAATTATATAAAGTTATTTTTATTATTCCTGATAAAGACATGATCAGTACATGCAAAAGTAGCTTTGCGATTAAACGGGTTCTAGTGGTCTCTAGAAATGAGTAAAAAGATGTTTGTAATCAAGCACTGGAATACCATATTAATGACATTAGTAATTATGGTTGAATATTCTCAGGGTGATGAAACGGCTCATGTGTTGACACAATTTCACTTCACTTCCTGGCCTGACAAAAACGTACCAATAACCCCTTGGAGTTTGGTGGAGTTCTATCATAAAGTAAATCTGTCTCCTTCATCGGTACCTACTGTAGTGCATTGTAGGTAAGATTGATGTATAGTGATAATAATTGAAATGAAGTTATTTTATGACATTTTATAGCTATCTTGATGAAGTGAATCTAAAAACTTTACTATTACATTGCTTTAAATTTAAAGTTAACATTAAAAACAATATTGCAATTTAAAATTATAGTATTAAATTAAAAGGTTTATTTAACTATTTACTTATTTTAATTCTTTATACTTTCGTTTCAACAAAACAACTAAATAAATATTTTCAAAAAAAATTTGTATATTCAATAGTAAATTTTCTTCTGTTCTTTTTGTCTGTCTTGGTTAGTCTCTCTCTCTATCCCTTACTGTCTCTTTTTCACTTCACCCTCTTTTTCAATGTTCCCTATTCTCTCTGTCTCTCAACAGCTTGGATCTCTTTTTTTTTCTCGCTTTAAAAATTCCACGCACAATCTCTTTTTCACTCCCTCTTTGGCTCACCTTTCTCTTTATATTTCTCTTTTGCTCTCTCTCTCTCTCTCTCTTTCTCACTCTTTATTTCTCTGTCTCTTTTACGGACACGAAAGCCTTTTCATTGATAAGTAAATATTTTTGTATACGAAATATACTAAGTAATTTGTTTTTAAAATTATTCTTTCTCTAGCGCTGGTGTGGGCAGAACTGGAACATTCATTGCCCTATGTAACATCATGGACCAGGCCAAAGAGACGGGAAAAGTTGATTTCTTCAATACACTCAGCAAGCTAAGACAAGATAGGATCTGTATGATACAAACTGTCGTCAGTACATTTAACTTAATCTAAATATCACATTAAAAAATTATGAATTTTACATTTTGAAATTGTACGACAGTTTATTCTGACACCACATTTGGAGATGTGCCATGTCAAACAGTTCTGAAAATACTACAAAACTTGTTGCTAGATACTTTTTCTTTTTGTATACATCTGGGAGGAAATCGTCTTTGAACCTGTATGATGTTTCATAAGTGTGCTACACAAGTCATAATTATTAAATCAATTATAAATACATTATAGCTTAATGCTTTAATTTTATTTTAATTTCCTTAACAAATTCCACTGGTGTATTTTCTAATGATGGTGTGGCAGAACTAAATAAGTACCACTCTGAACAGGCAACGAGAATCTTCTTAAAAATGTTTTGGGCCTTCAAGATGAATGTGAGGTTATTTGACACTAACCCTTGTGGCTGATATCGCAATTATGCAAGAATGTTGTTTTAGTAAGCTTTTTAAGTCGGTCAATATACAAACGTAATTAGAGGTTGGTAAGTTGTCTATTTGAGACCAAACGAAAATCCGCTGCCGAGGTCAGACGTAGACGGGAAAAAAAATCTTATTCGACCAACCGGCGGACAATGGTTATGCTTGCCATGGATGTTGCAAAATATGTAGGTCACAGCTGGGGTTGCGTAGCCACGGGAAATACTGCATTCCTCATTAATCTTCGGACTTGAAGACAAGCCTTAATATTATTAACGAGTGTATTTCGATTGACATCGTCTTTATAGCCTTAAGATTTAATCACGCTAATTATCACTGCTATAACAATTTATGAAGTGCCCCCTACTATTCGTCTTATTTAGGAGCAGTATGTGTTTTTGCATAAATTTGCCAGAGTTGCACTGCTGTGTATGGGGACATTTATAACACAGAGCAATATCTCCGAAAGAGTAGTGGACCTCAACAAGCGCATTAAATCTATGAGTAAAATGGAAGAAGAATTTAGTGTAAGTATATCGTCCTGTTCCTTCGGTTGCTCATCTAATCTAAGTTCCTGTTGCTTACATTATGATGAGATTAAACATAAACATGTAAAGACGCGAGGACTACGTGAATGGTAATACAAAAATTACTTATTTTAAGTATTCCATTTTTTAATGTATATAATTTATTCTGTTTTGGAATAGTTTATTGAATTCTTAGATAAATATGCAATGTAGGTAGTTAAGACTGTGAATATTAACTGACACCATTTTTATTGATGACATTGTATTACGCTGCAGAGTACTGTAGATAAATATTTATCTCTTTTATATTTAACACAGCTCTTATTGTATGTTCTAATGTGTAAATATGACAACTCATTCATATCATACCTTATAACTTTCCATTCTTGTCATTTTTTAATATATAAAGGAAAAAGCAATAACTGTTATTTTAAGTACTCCCTATTTTTAACAGTGGCTGGATTTCAGTACCTGGAGGCCATTTTCTTAAGGGCTCCGATGTATTAGTTACAACAGGCTGTCACGGCCGGGTTTTTGTTATAGGTGTGATGACGCGAATGTCTCTGTGTGTTGTAGATACCTCTTCTGGTACTACTATAATGTTCATCTTAACTAAATACTTTCTCACACGCACTAGATTTGCAGGTGCTGAGAACACTAACATACTGAACTCTCCGACCACAACATTTAGAATTATTAAGACTCTAGGTTAGCAGACATGGTTTTTATTGACACAATATATATGAAATATAATTCACAAAAGATATTGGCGACTTCAGCCATTAGAAATTACATATCCACAAGAAATATGTCCTGAATACAAATCAATTATAATAACTTCAATACTTTACTGTTAAATATATCCATAACACTCCTCTCTCTACAAGAGTCCAAAATCAACTGAGGTGTTCACCTCGTGGTCAGTATCCGACCAAACAAAATCTCGTGCTGACCGCACGGAATAGTTAAGTGACTACTAGTCACCAAATGTTGCAAGGGTTCTAAAACTGGTATATGACACAGGCATATCTCATTCCCCTGAATTGCCACCCCCCCCCCCCCTTAAAGGTTGGAATCCTATCCTGCAGTTTTTCACCACAGTAACCGCGGAACGGATTACATCTGTTACAATCGCATTAAGATTTGTCTGTATCATTACAAAGCTTATATCAACTCACTCTGTCTGTCTGTCTGTCTGTCTGATAAAAAACGTGTACACGCTATTTCTTCCAGACCCATTCTCGAATCAAGTTGAAACTTTGCACAATTATTCATTAGCATTGACAAGATATACATCATTATAAAAACAACAACAATTAGCCAATAATTAAATGACAATGAAATATTTTGCTTGATACCATCAAGGGAAATAATCCTGCTGTATTCACATGTATGGCTAAATCTGTATGGTTTAGTCCATTTAAATAACTGTTAACGCTATTTCTACCACACACATTCTCCGATCAAGTTGATACTTGAAAACAAAAAATTGTACACATCAAAAAACATATACCAATTTAAAAACAAACAAACATCCGGGTAGTCATTTCATTATTTTCTTTGATATCAAATACACACTCCTATATGTACACTATTGATAGTGGGAAGCGTGGTCGAGAGGCTCAGCAAACTTGAACTTGGCTTATCTTGCTACCTATAGAGGGGGATCCAGTTTCGAGATCCGACTCGAGCAGAATTATGTTTACTGAGCGACTAAAAGCAGCATGACAAACATTCTTCCAGTTATCCTCCCCTCCCACCACTGGTCAACAAACGAGATTGGACCAGAGCGCTCTGAGCATGCTTAAAGCATGAAAGTAGCGCCATATAAAAGCCATATCTGCAGATGGATATAATTTTAAGGGAGGAGTTCTTCACGTTAACTAAGCTATTATTATGTTTTATAATCACCGTTCCTTATTCATAGTGTTTAGAGGCATTTTGCATTGAGACGAGTAACTTTTGTATATTTCAGTCACTCTGTGAAATGTGTCACTGCCCAGACGAGTCTGAAAGTGGGAATGAAAACATGACAGAAGCAGATCAACTCTACCAGAACGTAAAATGTGCAACGGAACAAAAGAAAGATAGATTTCCTGAACTAGCTCCAAGTTAGATTTGTACAAAGCTTATTTCAACTCACTTTGTCTGTCTGGTAAAATGTTTGTACATGTTATTTCTCCGACATCCTATCTCGGCTCAAGCTGAAGTTTTGCACACAATTATTTCTTTTACCAGACCATACAAGAATAAAAAACACCAACTTACTAGTTAATCAACTATTGGTAATTAATTACTTTGTTTGGTGCTTCGAAAAAAAGGAGGAAATTATACTTGGCTTAAGTAATGGTATATGTTGAATTAGTCCCATTTATATAGGTCACCGCGTTAAAGTAAGTTTTAAATAAACAATATAAAACTTCTATTTTCGTATGCACTTCCCTAAAAGAGTGGTTAGTCTGACGGCTTAAAGAAAGCTTGAACTATTAATTCGAATACAGGTTATTTCCCTTTTTTATAATTGATTTTAAAAAGCGATTACTGTAAAATTTTTCCAGATAACCCTTCCACCCCCCCTTTTTTTTTAAATTTTCAAACTGGTCCAGACAAGTGATAGGATCATAGCGTATTGAGAAAGCTAAAAGCATGAAATAGCGCTAATCAGATATAATTGTTAAAATATTTCTTATCACACAGATTTACGGATGTCGATCTAGATCTACTACAAATTTAATGACATTACAATCGATACAATTACTTTTCGTATATAAGCTTTTTACAATTATTATTTGTTTTATTTTGTATTCTTGTTTAGTGCTCTCTTTTAAAGTTATTCAATGTATTCTAAAACATTCACTTACATTTAGGATAGAATTCACAGTCTGTATCATTCATATAAGCAATCACTGGATTGAATACACATCTATTATTGCAGATGGAACACAATCATTACATTAAACATAAGCCTAACTAAGTTTGCAATAAATCAGGTAAACACCAGAGCTACAACTATTGTTGATCGGCGGTCGTTGGTTTGTAGCTCCTAACAGCTTGCATAACTAGACCGATGTCTGTGTATTATATTAATGAAATGAGCTTGAACACATTTTTTTCCAAACCAAATGAAACTGACTATAAATTTCATTTGGAAAAATACACAGGTTTCAACTTCAATATAATTGTATTGTATAATGCATAATGTATATTGTATAAGTATAATGTGTAATGTATAATGTATAATGTATAATGCATTTCAATACGAGTTAAAAAGGATAAAAATGATTTCCGACAATTTGAAACAAAATTTGAATCAATTAAAAAAAAACTACCTGTATCTCGTTTGTTGTCTACTTTTGACAAATCATAGTAATTAACAAATTAAATGAACTACGACACACCACATGATAGTTTCATCATAATCTTTAGCCTACACAACCAAACCATCTGCCCATCTTGACCAAATTGAAACACACACATACACTCCATAGCAGCTGTAAATTTATTTATATATTTTTTTTTATATATTTGTATAGTTAACAATTATTTAAAGTTCAGGTCAGTTTTCAGGATTTCAGATAAAGATTGTATTTTTATTTAATTCAGAGGACTGCTACAGAGTACATCTTAGCGATATAAACAACGACTACATTCATGCTGTGTACATTCAGGTTAATATTTTAATTGTTCTTTCGCTAAACTTGATTATCATTCTTAAAATACACGTTTACAAGCTGGCCTTCCAAATTTACAGCTAAGTTATAATTTCAATGATTAATCAGGTACTCTTTATCAGCCACAAAGACTGACAAAAGATTACCTTTAGATAAAGAAGACTTGTTTAGAAAGGCATTCATTTTACTGCATGTTCTCTGTTGATTATATCATTACTTTACAAATGTTTAATATATCTTGTTTTAGTACATCTTTTATGAAATTCAACAAAACTTAAAATGTTATGCAACCTATTTTAAACCTTTATTTCCTAAGTATACATTAATACAAAAAAGTTTACCACATACATTCATAGAATACTTCACAATAATGTTTCAGAGCTACACCTCCAGAGATGCCAACATCCTAACACAGCTTCCATTACCAAACACTGTTGTAGACTTCTGGAAATGTGTGGTAGAGAAGAAGATCTCACTTATCGTGACTTTTGAACTTGATACTTCCTGGAATGATAAAGTAGGTCAACCAGACTCTTTGGATATTGTACTAGATTCCTTGTCTCCTCCAATATCATTAGATGTAAATTTACCATAATGATCTACTTTTGTATCTGAAGGGCCGGCCTTAGGCATAGGCAAACTATGAAGACGCCAATGGTCTGGCGTTAGTGGGGGCCACGCAAGGGACTCAAAACAATTTTTTAGAGAAGAAATAATGAAAGTTTTGTTTATTGTGTTATTGTTGGAGTCACTAAGTTTGAAATAAATTACGTCTATTTTATTTATATTTTTCGCTGTTTTTTTTTTAATTTTTCTATTTCAGTTGGGGCATCTAAAGTTATTTCGCCTAGGGCTTCTAATTATATAAGGCCGGCCCTGTAAAGGATACAGCTGTTGCTTGAATAATATACTTCAAGTATATACACGATTTCTTGAAAGCTAACATGCTATCAATACATATACAAAAAGTAAAAGGATCGTTTGCTAGAGGTTTCGGAATGTTCAAGCTTCCCTCTCTTCAACGTAGCATGATTACTTTGTATACATTTTAGAATATTTGATTGAACTACCATATGTATTGGATATGTACTTATGTTTAAATCTTTTAAAAAAAGTAATTTATGATGGTGCGTGTACCTAAAAATTAAAATTAAAAATTGAAATACCCAGTCATCACAGAATTGAAACCCAGACCTCCGTTTCGGAGGCCAAACGCTTTACCAATCAGCCACCGTACCTCTGAGTACCTAGTGATCTCTCTCTCTCTCTCTCCCTCTCTCCAACCACTATGGTTCATCTCGAATACTTTTTCATATGGCTGTGGAACCCTATTTTGGAGAGACTCCCGTCCATATATGCTGCAAGTAATGGTGGCTTTTTGGTTTGGTGGTAGAGGAGCTGGCCATTTTTCGTGTGGCACGCTTTTCTTCCAGAGCTATGATCCATGTTTTCTCACTGTCCATAGCTTTCTTGGTCACCGTCTCTCTCCAACTAGTGCGGTCTAAGGCTATGTCATTCCGATGGTCAGTATCAATGTTCACCTACTGATCAACATATTATAAAAATGAGCCTCAAAAAAATCAATATTGAAAAATAACACACAAAAAGTCAAGCATTATTATACGGCTGTATAAAAGTGTTTGTGTGTTTTTTAAATTTTAAAAACTTAAGACACGACAATTTTAGATTTACATAAATAAATCTGATGGGGCTAGGTGGCAAAGTGTTAAGCGATTGGCTCACGAACCGAGGTTTATCGAGCCCGAATCCCAATTAAGAATGGGAATTGAAATGTCGTTAATTTTAGGTCTTTGAAAAAGACCGCTTCACAAACCAAGAGATTAGAGACAGGGTTACTGCAGCGATCGGACCCCATGAGGACCTGCTAACTATTGTGAAAAAAACGCAAGCTCAAAATCTATGGCCATACTACAAGATCTTCTGGGATCTTCTGGGATCTTCATGGAACAGTACCAGGAAAAAGAAGAAGAGGCAGACAAAGAAAGCGATGGGAGGAAAACATTGAAAGAAATTCTAAACAAGGCAAAAGACAGGGAGGAATGGAGAAAGGCCGTCGACGAGTCTTGCTTGGTGCCTCAACGGTCAACAGACGAATGGATTAGTAAAGGTAAGGTAAACTTAAGCACGCTGAAGGAGTGCACCTAACTCTAATGGTATCTAACAAACCTAGAGGAAGTAAAGGAGGCTGGCCAAATGACACCCTCCCAAATGACACCCTCCCGAACAGAAGACCATGCAAAAACAAGAGCTTTACATCCTCTCCCTCCCCCCCCCCCCCTCCATAGATCGCAAGCCCTAAAAGTTTTACCTTTTTATTCGAAACTCAGTCTAAATAATTAGAATATCAATCCGATTTCTGAATCAATTGAAAATCAGAGTGATAATTACTATTTCAACTATATAAATACTAGTACAAATAACGGACAATAATACATTACCGCTGACAACTGTACTGATTTAACAAAACGGATGTTTCTTCTTTCTAATAGAGTATTTAAATTTTAAAAAAAATTTCTTGAAATATTTTTTTTCTATAAAAACCTGTCGTTACCCCTAAACCTGTCATATAGGTGCTGTTCAGGTTATTTTTTATTAAATCGATGGTCAAGATCTCGAATGGTCATTTAGAATCCACATCTATTCTACTTTGGCCAATTTTATTTGAAGACTGCCCTGCTGACTACATGTGCAGTCATAAATCCATATCTACATTTGTAATTTTAAACAGCTAATTAGGTACTTAGAATGTAATGTCTTAGACATGGTCACATGTTATTTTTTACAGTCCGTTGCTCAATATCTACCCGAAGGAGTGGAACAGTACTTTCTGTGTTCACCTGTCAAAGTTCAATGTTTGTCTTTCAGAACTTTGAAAATTGGGGAAGAAAGCAAACTCAACGTGACCTGGGTAAATTTTGTTTTTTTTTAATTTATATAGTTTATGTTTAATCTTAAGATGTATAAATTTATGATATGACATTATTGTACTATGACCACTTTCTTTTTTAATGCCAGAATTAATGACAACCCTAGATTTGGGTTCCGTTTTTCTTTTTTATCTCAGAAATATGTTCATCACAAAGTGACTCACATCAAAACTGATCACAAAGACCTTGATCCCAGAAAACTGTTGACATTGATAAATCAGATTAGATCGTATGATGTCCAGGGGCGGACAATGTTTGTATGCAAGTAAGAACTCCATACTGAACGTGTGTTTAGTACAATGAACTCTTGCAGTTGAAAATTAAAGAAGTCTGTCGTATCTTATCCAGTCCATTACAGACGTTACATATAAAAATAGGATAAATATATCTCATTGGGCTTAAAAAGACCCAGCCGAGACGTACATCTTATGCCACAAACAACGCAGACAAAACCATCGTCTGTAAAAGCTATCTCTTAGACCTTTTCATTAATCATTTGTTTTCAAACATATCTAGTGTGTCTATCTATCCATTATCTCTTGTGAACTACAATATATATAAATATATATATATTGCTGCATTCAATGTAATTACTTGAATGAAATATTTTATTTAAGTTAATAAATTGTCAAATATGTTTATTTTACTTACACACACACACACACACACACACACATACACACACACACACACACACAAACAACGCCAAGCTTTTTGTATTAAGAGTCGATTTTTTATGTCAAACTTAAAAACTTACTTTTCAATGTTATTGAGTGTTAGTGAAGTTTCGCATATAAAAAGAATCAGACTTTAAGTAATAAAGAACATCTTACAAACCCATTTTCTTATTTATTACATTCATTTTCATCTTCAGAAACGGATCAACGATTAGTGGTCTAGCCTGTACGCTCGTCACTCTACTAGATAGACTTGATCGGGATAAACTTGTCTCAGTACCTTTGGTGGTTGGGTCTGTAAAAGCGATTCGACCCAAAGTCATTGACAATATGGTGAGTGAAAACCAAAGTAAAGAAATACATATCTTTGTATGTTTGTATCAATGTATTATGTATGTGTGTATGTATGTATCTATGCATGTCCCGGAATAGAAATCAAAATCGTTTGACCAATCTTGATAAAATTTGGCATAATATGGCACACCATAATGTGTGTTAAATGCCTCTTTAACAGCAAGAAGGCCCTAATAATAATAATAATAATCTTAGGCTACTCATATATTTATTTATAATCCAAATAGTATTATCCTATTCTAACAAAGTATCACATTTCTTTGAACAGACAGAATATAGAATTGTCTACGAGGTCCTACAGAGTTACATTGACACCTCCAGTTCTTACGCTAATGTAGAGGTCTGCAATCTGCCCAAGTTTTCAATGTCTCGTTCTAACCCTGTGTTCATGGAGGATGAGAATCAGGATGAAAACCCTTACTGTAACTTCTAACATGAGTTATTGTTAGACAATTGTATACGTTATAGCGTTTGATTTTTAAATAAAAAGAGTTTTATACAAAGATATTTATCTTGCAATATGTATGTATATGAGCATGTGTGTAAATATTTTCTATACATGTATGAATGTATTCATTGTATGTATGGTATGTATGGTATGTATGTATGTAAGTACATAGCATGTGGAAGCGTGGTCGAGAGGCTAAGTACGCATGATTCATTTGGTTTCACTACCTATGAAGGGGACTCGAGTTGTGTTTACTGAGCGCCTAAAGGCAGCACGGGAAAGCTTTTCCAAGATACCCCCTCTCCTTCACTGGTCAACAAAAGAGATTGGACCATAGCGCTCTGAGCATGCTACAAGCATGAAAGTAACGCTATATAAAAGCCATGAAAAGGGAATGTTAGTATACATCAAGAGAATGAGTAAAATGTTTCCGAATTAATTTAATTGTTCATAATCATAACAGTTTATGCACAAACATTTCAGTATTAGAGTAAGACGTATCACACCGGAAGATCTATCAAAAGAAAATATATACAAAAATTTAAGATGTGTCGCAATGTGTAACGTATCTCTAAAGATTTGTCACAATGTAAAATGTGTCTCTTAAGATGTGTTACAATGAACAATGTAAGCTGTGGCCAATAAGCTTGTCAGTTTTTTTCCCTAAAAATATAGTTCATTAGTCAAATACGTTAGAGCCGTTTTTCTTATATACTACAGACGTTACTTCAAAAAAAAAATATGAACCGTGTCCATCTACTCAGGTTTTGCTTTTTATTATTTTAACCTCTGAAGAACTTACAAACTGAAAAGAGAAATTGTAAAAAAAAGCTAATCATTAGTGATTGACGCATATGGATTTTAAACAGAAACAGAGGTGCCCTTCCGAATCGGGGACGCGGTAGCTGAGTGGTTAAGCGCTTGGCATCCTATCACGTGGTCCTGGGTTCGAATCTCGGTGAAGTCTGGGATTTGAAATTTTGGCATTATTAGGTCGCCCCTGAGTCCAGCCCACTGTGACGGGTACCCGACATTAGTTGGGGGAAAGTCAAGGCGATTGTTCCTTGTGCTGGCGCCACACTACATCCTGCTCGTTAACTGTTGTCCAAAAGAAACAGATGACCTCAATATCTCAATATCATCTACCCTATAGATAGCTAAGAATGAAATGGAACTTTACTTTCAGAAGCGCTTGATAGATAAAAATCATTCATCAATTTGCACTCACTGGCCTAGAGAAAACAGATGGCTTTTGATAGACACCCTGGAGAGCTCGCACGAATATACCAACACTCGACAATTCTAATCATTAAGACACTGGAACAGACACAAAATAAAGCAGTGAGCTTCATAACAAACGAATATTCACACTTAACCAGAATAACACCTATAGTAAAATCACTAAATTTAGAAAGCCTTTAGGACAGAAGACTCTAAAATAAAGTAGCAACTATACATAAAACACTGAACCATAATCTTCACAATCAAAAACAAAATTTAATAAGACTGAAAGACACAAAGATAAAGGCACATTCCTCGTCCCATATGCTAGGACAAATGTGTACAAATACTCCTTCTTCCCTAGTGCTATTAGAGCATGGAATGGGTTGCCTGAGACACAAAGATAAAGGCACATTCCTCGTCCCATATGCTAGGACAAATGTGTACAAATACTCCTTCTTCCCTAGTGCTATTAGAGCATGGAATGGGTTGCCTGAGACACAAAGATAAAGGCACATTCCTCGTCCCATATGCTAGGACAAATGTGTACAAATACTCCTTCTTCCCTAGTGCTATTAGAGCATGGAATGGGTTGCCTGAGCTAGCCAGGAAAACCAGTGACTTGGCAGAATTTAAGTTAATATGCATGACTAAATGCATGACGCGTAGGACGTAATCATCTTCTATTTTGAAGTAACGTCTGTATTATATAAGATAAGATAATCCCTAACCCTAAGAACAGCCTTTGTCATAGACGAAAAGAACACACAAATAGACACTCAGAGGATAACAACAAAATATAAAGATCGTAACTTAGTAATTTTGTAAAAAAAAAAAAAAAACACTCATTCTTTAACCTTCAAAATTGAAGACACTGCCTTATCATATGTAATTGTTAAATTAACGACTTAAGGTTAATTTTTGTGACCCTTCCATATGTCTTTCAATAATTACCAAACAAACAAAAACAATGCTTATGATTATGATTTTTAACTAGATTTGATTTAGTAGGGCCTGTTTGAAACATTGTGACCATTCTGTTGTTCCTTATATTATTTTGAAACTAGTTTATGAAGCAGATATTGAGACTTGAGACATCCAGGGCTTTGTAAATGATGGCAATAGCAGAAACGGTTAAAATAAAAAAACGGGTTTGTAAATGTTTGTTTGTTTAATGTTTTGCAGGTTTCGGATGTTCCTCAAGAGTTGAAGATAAGTTATCTTCCTAGTCCAAACCTTCCGCAGGACGACGGGAGCGAGCAGGGTTTGAACCCGGGACCATCGATAAATCCAAACGACAGTCCAGCGTGCAAACCGCACGACCAGGCAGCCATGTTTACAATCAATTCAGCTCAATGCCTTATTTTTTCGTGTAGTTTCATGATCTGTGCGGCGAAGTCATTCAAGGGTTATGTTTTAATCATGTCTTAGTGTGTAAGTAACAAAGGGCACTATATATGTTTCAGGCAGTCAGGTTTACAGAATAGATCTAATATTTTCTGTTGGTTGTGACTGGTCATTCTGAATTCGGTCCATTGATGATCAACGGGGTGGGGCGACAAGTGAATAGTTTAGCTGAACGTTCAGTTTTATGAAGATATCCGAGACAGGCCAGGTGTTTTCATTAGTTGGTCTTGCAAAATGTCAAGGTCATTTGACTGGCAGAAGAGGCGGGCTTAAGAGGAAGAAGGAAGATAGGGTTAACAGGCGAGATATAGTTTTATTTATTGTTATAAACAGATTGAGAAAGTTAAAGTCGTGAAATAGCGCTAACCAAAAAACACTTGTAAAAATATTTCTAATCGCACAGATTTATTGTTGTTGGTCTAGATCTATTACAAATGTAATTTCATGACTGATCGAAATTTAATGATACAATTACATTTCCTATAAGCTTTGCTTTTTTTTTTTAAAATTATTTTGTATTTTTTTTAGTTCTCACTGAGAGGTAAAGCGCTTGGCTTCTGAACCCGGGTTCGAGTCCTGGGTGAAGGCTAGGATTTTTAATTTCGGGATCTTTGTGACTCCTCTGAGTTCACCCAGCTTTAATGGGTAGTTGACATTAGTTGGGGGAAAAGTAAAGTGGTTGGTCATTGTGCTATGACTAAGAGACTAAGACTAAGACTGCTTTATTGATCCTTACGGAAATTTGCTGTGATTACAAGGACTATTTTCTCATATAAAGACAACACAACAGAAAAATACACACAAATACAACAGACAACATAAAGAGTTCATTCAGCGACTACACACAGGTATCTTGGTGCATTTCATGTTCCCTGACCAATGAGTGGCGGTGATAGAGTCTGACCGAGTGAGGTACGAACGAGTTTTTGTACCGCTCAGTTCTTGTTTTGATTGACAGCAGTCGCCCACTTCGCGACGACCTGACGTAGTTCTGATGGAGCGGGTGGCCGTTGTCTTCCAAGATTTTTTCGATTTTTCTTTGGCACGTTTGTTCGAAAAGTTCCTTTAAATGTGGTAATGTTGTGAGTGTAATTTTTGATGCTTTTTAATGATGTTTTCTAGACGTCGCAACAGTTTAGATGAGGCGTTGCCTTGCCAACAAATTATTCCGTATGTTAGCAGATTTTGTATAGTCGCGCCGTTAAAAGTCTCAAGGATCTTCTTGTTTAGTCTAAAGCTATTGAGTTTGTATAGAAAAAAAGTCGATGGGCTGTTTTCTTTGTCAGAGTTCCAAGGTGGTCTTCCCATGAAAGCTTGTTGTTGATGATAACACCTAGATATTTAAATGCCTTTACTTGTTCTATAGATGTAGTGTTTATCTGCAGTTCACGTATAGTTTGTTTTTTCTTTCTAAAATCTATTATAAGTTATTTAGTTTTTGTTACATTCAGTTCTAGAAAGTTGTCGGTGCACCAGTTTGTAAACTCTTCTATCGAGCTTCGATACTGATTTTCATCTCCTGAAATAAGACCGACTATGACAGTATCATCAGCGAATTTAATGAGTTTAACTGAATCATAGATGCTTCTTATGTCATTAGTGTAAAGAGTGTATAGTACAGGAGAAAGTACACAACCTCGTGGAGCACCCGTACATAGTACTCGAGTTGACGATTTGGTGTTGTTGACTTTAACATTCTGGGGCAGTTGGGTTGAAAAGTTTAGAACCCATGCTTGTAAGTAAGGGCTTACATTTAAGTTACTCAGTTTGTTTATCATTAGATGTGGCTGTATGGTGTTGAAAGCCGAGGAGAAATCTAGGAAGAAGACTCGTGCATATGTTTTGGGTATATCGAGATGCTTATAAAGCTGGTCCAAAAGCAATAGAATGGCATCCTCAGTCCCCCTAGCTGCTTTGTATGCAAAATGGTGAGGGTCTAGGCCAGTGGTTCCCAAACTTTTTTGTCTCGTAGACCCCTTGCCATATTTTCTGGTTTTTGGTAGACCCCCTGCTTAAGTTTCAAATTTTTGCAAATTCAACATTTTTAAAACTAATTTCTATCTGCACAAAAAGTAAAGTAATGTTCCCCTCAGACTTTGTGGTCTATAGAGCAGGTGTAAAGGTCATCTGTTTCTGTGGCCTACGATTATCGAGGGTGTCATTTGGCCTTTACTTTCCCCAACTTATGTCAGGTACCCATTGGAGCTGGGTGGCCTCAGATCCCGAAAATAAAAATCCAAGTCTTCAAAAGGATTCAAACTCGGGACCCCCGGTTCAGAAGCCAAGCACTTTACCGCTCAGCCAAAATGCCTCCTAATTTCTATCTGTAGAGAGTTGAAAAGTGAAAAAGTAATTTAAAGCTACATATTAGAGACTTTAGAGATCTCTCTTTTTTATTGATAAAATTCAAAACCAATTAAAATAGCCATATGTATTGCTGGAATTTCCAAACACAATGGCCTTAAGTATCATTGTAAGAGTTTTCGCAAAGAGCAGTTTCTCGAGTATTTGTTGACGTTTCACGAGTTGCTCAAATATTTAGTCCGCGCGAAGATGTTATCACTATCGGGAGGAAAAGCTAAGGCGAGTGACTGTCGCCTAAACCAGTAAGCTTCGAGCAGGAAGGGCTCATTAGCCTTGGCTGGCTACCCACCTAGCAGAAATAAAACTGAATTCAAAACTCTCCTGTCTTGCAACTCAAACATGGGAAAGGTTTGTGGGTTAACCTGTGGAAAAATAAGGAGCCGGCGACCATAATGCAGTTTGCAGCACACACCACTAAATCCTGTCAGAACCTGTGACGCTGCTGAGCCCAAACGTATATATGTCGTATGCAAACAATTACATATGAAGCTTTTAATTTTATAACTTATGCCACCAAAGCAACCTTGAACTGTATTGTTGCTTAAAGAAATTCTTTTAATAATATCAGATGTGGGTTTGTGTAAAACAGGTTTTAAAACTACAACGGCTGGTAAAAATTAATGTTTTACCTCATGGTGTTTTCCGTATTTTGCCATAAATAAGTAAATTTCCCCTTTCAGACATTGTGATGATGTTATGGTCATCTGTTTCTTTGGCCAACGGTTAACGAGCAGGGTGTCATGTGGGCAGAACAACGACCAACCGCCTTTACTTTTACTAACATAATTCAGGTACCCATTAGAGATGGGTGGACTCATGGGAGCCATGAAAATCCTGAAATTCAAAATTCACAGAGATTCGAACCCAGGACCCCAATTACGGAAGCCAAGCGCCTAACCACTACCACCACACCCTTATTTTGCTATAAGTGAACAGATATTTAAGACTCATAAACCACCATCTTCTCTACTTAATGTTGAATAGAGTTTTTGTGGGTCTATTCTGAACTTTATCTTTGAATGTTCAAAAGTTTTTCAAATATATATCTTTTTATCAGGGTGACAACGTTATCAACGCTAGACAGTCTACATTTCTTTTTGTTAAACATTATTTACATGAAGACAAAATTAATTTATTTTAATAAGTATTGAAATTAAATACAACAATTTTTCATTTGAATAGGAGGATAAATATTTAAATGATTAACTAAGTTACAAATTATATATAATGTGAAGAATTACATTAATGGGATGTAAAAATTAAAGTCACGACCTGCTTATATGAAATCTATTATCATAGACCCCCTTGGACCTCTCATGGACCCCCAATTTGTTTTTTCACTTTCGTAGACCCCTTGAAAGTCTTCGTAGACCCCTGGGGGTCTATATAGACCACTTTGGGAATCACTGGTCTAGGCTGTTATTGACTTTTGCTACAAGTTGTTTAAACATATATTTTTCAAAACATTTAAAAACAATAGGTGTTAGTGCTACTGGGCGGAAATCATTTAAGCAATCAATTTTTTGTTTCTTAAGCACTGGTATGATCTCTGAAGTTTTCCAGATGTGTGGAATTACGCACGTTTGCAATGAGTGGTTAAAGATGTGACAGAAGATAGAAGAGATTTGCTCCGCACATAGCTTGATCAGCTTGTCACTAATTTTGTCTGGTCCAGAAGCTTTTGTTACGGCTACTCTTTTAAATAACAAAGTCACTTCATCCTCAGTTACAAAATTGACGTAGTGCTGACTACATGACACCTTATTCTTTTACCCTGGGCAACAGAAAAAGATGATCTTTGCATCATATGCCCTAAATATCACATAATTATGTTATATATAATCTAAAAGGAGAACATTACTATAAACAGATTCTCAGACAGTGTCCTATTTAAAAATCTGTTTTCTAATTGTATGCATATTGACGCCCACCTTTTAAAAAATGTCTTTCTTTGGCTAGAAGCTTTTAGTTGTCGTTAGTTAATAAGATGCATAGACTAGGCATACTAAATAAAAGTGTGTGAGAGCTTGATTTTAAAGTTAAAAGAATTTGATTGTTTCAATTTTATGCTTATCACACTAAAACGAGTTCATTTGGTGATATACAAGGTAGGTCGGTTGAAGAACTAAACACAATGACGTAGCTAGGGAGGGGGGGAGAAATTGAGACCCCCCCCTTCGGCCCCCAATAGAATGGGGATACCAAATGAGTGTTTTTTTTTATTAAATATTACGCAAAATGCAAGGGCCCCCAAAAGAGGTCGATCCCCCAACGGGCCCCAAAACAATGGAAAATTCCTAGCTACGCACCTTACTTAATATGCTGAGATGTAAAGTTGTCTGGTCGAGTGGTATGCAAACAACATTGAGCCACGTGCTTCCTTATCTCTGCTATACAACTTACCACCGAATCAACAAAGGTTAACACGTGCCAGTTTTTTTTCCCGTTGTTTAATCAGTCGTTATTAAGTGACCAATCGTTTTGTTGAGTGAGGTCCTTTAAAACAAATATTTGCTTAAGCCTACTGTTACCTGTTTAATGAAGAATTTTTTTTTTGATAAATGGGAAATGGGTACCAGACAAGCGGGCACTCATTCATAGTCAATGTCCATTCACATGTCATGGTGCAGTTCAGTAAAGTCATCATAAAAGATGATTAGATTAAAATTAAAAAGAAAAAAAAATTACAACGGTCTCTGCATATGAAGATCCAATTCTTAAAAAAAACAAACTCTAATCAATATTTTATTTTATTAATAAGGTTTAATACAATTTTTCTTCCAAACATATACACTATTTTACACCATTAATGTGGAACAAAAAAAAGAGGATACGAATTATTTGAAACTAAACATAAAATGTATCTACAATTGTCATATTTTTAACTTGAGCTTCGACATTTTTTTAAAGGTACAATAATCTGGAAATCGAATAAGATATTAAGACCAAATAGTATGACTGTGTTTTTTATACTGAACACCAAAGCTCTGGCTTTGACACGTGTGTGCACAATAAAAGACAGTATTAAATGTGGTATTAAAAAATTGCATATTTTCTATTTACTATAAATATATTTATTCAAAAAAAGGAAAAGTCGGTAATACTTAAAAATTAAAATGAAATTTTGCAGCTTTTGATATTGCACATTATAGAAATGGTGTATTCTATAATATAGCTTGTGCTCCTTCGGCTTTGGCACAGGTGTACACAAGAAAACAAGAACAATGTGGTAAACAGAAAATGTATATTTTCTAATGTCATAATTGTGTAAGTCATATAAAAATATATACTCGATAATACTTCAAAAATTCAGATGAATTACTGCAGATTTGGATGTGTAATACTTGGCTTATATTCATTGCATTCTTCTTTACTTTGTGGGCTTACTTCATTGTCAATAAGCTTAAGTTGGGACAATGTTACCCGTGAATCGAAAATGTCCAACCTTCTGAATGTCATCTTTCTTTTGACTACCAAAACAACTACAACTATGACAAAGGCGACAGCAGCGATTACTAGAATCGATCCTGCAATAATTAATGTCTTAAATTTCTGGACACCTGTCTCTTCCATCTCTTTGCTTGGCACTATTAAGCTGCTTACTACGGGATCTGAAAGAACACATCATTTTTTTAAGAGTTTAGAAACATGAAGTTATAGAAAATAAAATGCTTTGGCAATGGTAAATTTAAAAAAAAATAAATAAATACTACAATAGATGTGGTGGCGGAGCGGAAAAGCGCTTGACTTCCGAATCGGAGTTCCCGGGTTCAAATCCTTAGAAAGATTGGAAATTTTAATTTCGGGATCTTTGGGCGCCCCTGAGTCCAAGTCCACCCAGCTCTAATGGGTACCTGACATTAGTTGGGGAAAAGTAAAGACGGTCGGTCCTTGTGCTGGTCACATGACACCTTCGTAAACCGTAGGCCACAGAAACAGATGACCACAACGTCTGAAAGGGGAACTTTATATTTTTTTTACAACAAAAGTCAAAACTTTCCAGATTTGGAACATCAGGCCTTTGTCAGTTGCAAACAAGGAGAAAAAATGAACACAAAACATTCTTAGAGTTCATTCTAATTTGTTTAATGATTTGTTAGACAAGCAGAAATGAAATGAACTTTTTGACGTTATCCTTCCCCCCCCCCCCCAGCCTATCTCTTTTGTACAATTTAATCTTAATTATCTATTCTAAAAATTATTATCAATTCATATTTTTTTTCTTTGTTTTAATTTGAATAAGAAAAAAAAAATGCTTTTTCTTAACTAAGCAGAGAGAGCAAAAGACACAAAAAAGAGAGAGAGAAAAGAGAGAGCGGGAAAAGGAGAAGTAGAAATACAAGGAGAGAGGGAACACTAAAAGATGGAGGAAAATTGGGAAATAAAGAAAGTAATGAAAAGAGAATGGTAATGATGGGTGGTAGTGAAAGAACGACGATAAAATTGAGGGACGAAAAGGCAAAATGAAATAGCTAAAAAAATGAAATACATGCAAAATATTAAACAAAAATAAAAGAAAAAGGTATATTAAGTGTAACAATTAGTTTGGGTCAGTCATTTAATTACATTTGTAGTAGATCTGTGACATTAGAAATATTTTTGTCCGATTGTATTTGTTTAGCACAATTTCATGCTTCTCAGGCTTCTCTAACCAACGCGGTAGTCACTCTACTAGCGAAAAGTCTCTGAAAATGGAACATTGTATATTTATCTATTGTTTCTATTTCATGTTTGCGTTCACTAAGTCACCGACTGCAAACGGTAATTCAGTTTATATCACCACTTCAGACAAGTGCAATTTCTTTAGTCTTGTTTGACATACCAAACATAATAATTTATCACAAATAGCTCATTAACTAGTTGGTTAATATTTTAAATTGATATTGTCTTGTTAGGTGAGAGAAATAATTGTGCGACATGTTCAGCTTGATTCGAGTTTTGGCCCAGACAGACAAACCGACAGAGTAAGTTGATCTAAGCTTTGTCGCATGGTGAAATAATATTTTTCATTTTTCTCCTAGTTTTCGAAATCTGAGTGTGACAGACGGACAGACGGACATACTGCACAAACCTAATAGCGGCATTTCCCCTTACGGTGGCCACTAAAAAAATAAAAGAGAGAATGCAAGAAATGCATTTAAAAAATAAAAATGCTGGTTAGAAGCACTAAAAGAGAGAGAGAGAGAGAGAGAAAGAAAGAGAGAGAGAGAGAGATGATTTAATGATGGAAAGAGAGAGGATCAAGGACAGTGGGAAGAAGGAAATAAGCAAAAAAAGGTAGAAAAAGATTGATGAAATAAAAGATGGATTTGAGGAGAAAGAAAAAGATAATAAAGATGACAAAGCAAACAAGAAAAAAAAAAACAACTAGAATTTAGTCCTATACTGACAACACGATAACGTTAGTCTATTCCTAAAACACTTCAAACACCTAAAACAAATGTGTACTATATTAAACGTTAGATTTTCCTCTCAAGACCATTTAAGTTGTTAAAAATAAATATTAGGCAGGTTATACAAATCTAATAGTAGGTGCGGTGAATAAGCGGTAAAGTGCTTGGCTTTCGAGCCTAAAGATCCAAGGTTCGAACCCTGGTGAAGACTAGGATTATTTATTTTGGGATCTTTAGGGTGCTTTTGAGTCCAAACAGATATAATGTGTACCTGACATTAGTTGAGGAAAAGTAAAGGTGGTGGGCCGTTGAGCTGGCCACATGACACCCTCAATAGCCGTGGGCCTCAGAAGCAGAGGTCTTTCACATCGCCTGCCCTATAAACCATATTGTCTGAAAAGGGAACGATTATAATCTGATAACTAACTTTAAAAAAAATCACATTTCTACCTTGTGTACAGTTTGTACATTCAAGTGTACACTGTCCAGTGTTTTTATCACATGCATGGTTTTGACAGAAGCCAGAGCAGGTTCTTTCGCAATTTCTACCCCAAGTACCAATGACACAAACTGAAAATAGAAGATTAAAAATAAAATTTATGTTAAGGTGGTTTTGGAATCCCTCCAATATGTATGTCTCCATAGTTAAATACAAATTGATGATGTGTTCATTTTGAATTATCATGTGTCATGATCTTTTTCTTGGTTTAAAAGGTTATTTAAAAGCTCTATGACAGTGATGCCCAAAATACGGATCTGGCCCTCGACTTGGTTCCATCCGGCCCGCCGAAACGTCGGCACAAAGAGTAAAAAAAACAACCTCTTTCCCCCCCAAAAAAAAAAAAAAAATGTTGAGAAATGCATTTTACTTCTAACGTTAGGGCCCTCTGATGTATTGGTACCATGACCTTTAACATTTATACGTTTATGAGATGGGAGAGTTGAAGTGGAATTAAGAATTTAATTATTCTTTTATTTTTTTGGAAACGATAATAAGCCAACATATTTGATTTGTATAGATAGTGTAGCCGTTGTATTTTTTTAAACAACAGATAAACGGATTTATAAAACAGATAAAATATTATACCATTATAAGTTTGTGCGCAAATAAAAAGGTTTTTAAACTACGCCTAGAAATTAGAGGATCGATTGGGATATTTACCAAAAAGAAATACAAAAAAATGAATCGTTGGCTAGCTAGCTATAATTTTGCTCGCATTTTAAGTAGAGAAATGAAACCAGTTTCCAACGCAAAAAGAAAAAATATATCTTTCAGATATCCTATGAATGAATGTAAGCACAGTAAGTAGAAACTACTAAATCAACTGGTTTCTATTAAAATTGTTTTAGGTCAATTTTTTTTTCGTTTTTGTACCTTTTCAGTCTTGTGGCCCGCGACACGAGTGTCGGAAATTAATTTGGCCCGCAGGTTGAATTAGGTTGGGCATCACTGCTCTATGACTTCGACTCTAAATAAATACACTTAAAACATTAAATTCATCTATTCAGATAAATAGGAACATGTACTGATCAAATATCTCAATCACACTTATAGCCTACTCAAAACCAAAAAAAAAAGTCATGTCCCACCACAAGATAAAAACTGACTCCATCCATACAAGGAAATATATTTTTAAAAAATATATAAAAAACAACAAGGCTTATATTAAACATAGTTGTATCAATTAGTTTAGATCAGCCATGTGATTAAATGATAACGGCTAAGCAGAGAAATAGGATGTGGCTACTAAAAAAGACCTTCGCTTTACTTAGGCTAATTTAAAGTATAACAAGTATAAATATTGTCAGACAGCAGTAGTCACAAGAAAACCATTAGCGTATATTATTTAATTAGATTAAGCTTAAATTAATATTTTAGTGAATTCAGCAATAATAATATTTTTTCTAATATAAAGAAAAACTAAATTTACCATAGAACCGAGAATTAACAGGCCCTAAAAATCTATAGCTTTAAAATGGACTACACAAAGGATTTGAAAGAATCTCATGATAATGTGATTAATTTTTGTATATAATCATTACACGATATTTGACATATTTTTAAATACTATTTTTACAATTAACGATCTATAATTGACAGCATGTAGATCAATTCTTTTTCTTCTTCTAGCCAGCTTTATTGCTGCTGAGCTGTGAGCTCTTTTGCAGACTGTGCCAAGGAAAAAATGTGTGCTGTTTTCTTCTGCTGTTCAGTATTGCCGTACAGGGTGTTGGTTATGTTGGGCTGTAGTGGAAGTAGGGTCTGCCTAAGGTGGATTAGGAAGGGGCATTCAAAGAGGATATGGGTAAAGGTTTTATATGTGAGGGCGCAGTGTCTGCAAAGGGGGAGTTGTGTGGAGTTTATTTTGTTCAGAAGGTAATTTAATAGAGGTGTATGTCCTGTCCTTAGTTGGAAAATTGTAGATTGATCTTTGCGGGGGAGGAATTAAATATTGTCTAGTTTGTTAGGCATAGTCATTTCTCTGTACATGTAGATCAATAAATAAATGACTTTTGTTCAAACTTTCCTTCCTACACTTTTTTATTAGTATTTTTCTTAGAAGGATTTTTTAAAAGAAAATTAAGAGAAGAGGTCGGTTAACGAAAAAATGGTTGAAGATCGAAGATATATATCTTAAATCAACTTGAATACGTGCGCCGAAAATCATACCTTTATCACAGGCTGGTGGATTACTAAAACCATCGCAGCCGTTGTGACATTCTCCACTGACACTGTCGCAGGAACCTCCAAAACATTTCTCTGAGCATTCTTGCTGACAATTGAGGCCCCAAGTTCCTTTGTTGCATTCTAAGACATAAATGTACAAATAATTCTTAAATTATTACGCCCTTAAATTCAATAGCTTTAAAAGAGACTACACAAAGGATTTGAAAGAAAGTCGTGAAAATGAGATTAATTTTATTATATAATCACTTCAAGCTATTAGACATATTTTTGTACTAATATTTATACAATAAACGATCTATTATTGACAGCATGTAGATAAATAAGTAAATGGCTTCTTTTTAAATTTGCCTAATAACACTTTTTTATTAGTATTTTGAGAGGGCCTTTTTTAAGAAAAAATACGAAAAGGGGGCGGTAGGCTAAAGAAGGTTAAAGACCACTGATATATATATATATTCAATGAAGTTAAATACGTGAGCAGAGAATCATAACTCTTACCCTTATCACAGGCTGGTGGATTACTAAAACCATCGCAGCCGTTGTTACATTCTCCACTAACACTGTCACAAGATCCATCAAAACATTTCTCTGAGCAGTTTTGCTGACAATTGAGTCCCCAAGTTCCTTTGTGGCATTCTAAGAAATAAATTAACAAGGAAAATCAAAATTAATACGACCTAAAATTCAATAGCTTTTAAAGCGACTACACAAAGGATTTGAAAGAATGTCATGATAATTAATATTAGTGAAATCATTGAAAGTTATTTGACATAATTTCTAATAATATTTATATAATTAACGATCTATTATTGACAGCTTAGAGATTTAAAAAAAATGACCTTTCATTTAGATTCGCCTTCTCACATTTCTTAACAAGTATTTTTCTTAGAGGAATTTTTTAAAAGAAAAAATACGAAAAAAGAGCGGTAAGTTTTATAAAAAGTTGAAAATCACTGATATATATTTTTAATCAAATTAAATACGAGCGCAGAATATCATACCTTCATCACAGGCTGGTGGATTACTAAAGCCATCGCAGCCGTTGTTACATCCTCCACTAACACTGTCACAAGATCCATCATAACACTTCTCTGAGCATTCTTGCTGACAATTAAGTCCCCAAGTTTGTTTGTGGCATTCTAAGAAATAAATTTACAACTAATCCTAAAAGTAGTTGTCCCTACTATTCAATCGCTTTAAAAGGGACTACACCAAGGATTTGAAAGAAAGTAATGACAATAAGGCATTGAAAGTTATTTGGCATAAATTTTTAATAATATTAATACAAGTAATGATCTATTTTTAATAACATGTAAATAAATAAATAATGACGTTTTGTTTAATCGGCATTCTCAAACTTCTCTATTAATATTTTTCTTTGAAGTATTTTTAAAAAAAATATACGAAAATGGGGCGGTAGGCTAAAAAAGGTTGAGGACCACTGATCTCTATCTATATATAATTGTCTTCGTGGCCAAACTATGCGGGATAACACGATCAAGTCATAGAAAGAAAACTCTTTTATTTCTGCAAGTTGGACAAGAGTTACCTCACGTTACTTTGGCGTCGACAGAGAGCACGGCTCAGAAAAAAAAAGATGGGGGGCGGCCCGGGAGGGTAGGGAGATTACATTATAACATTCGTTTTCGACTAAATGTATGTCTTTTTTTAAACAATTCAATCTCAAGTGTCATTAAAATAGTTTTATGTCCTTTTTGTAGTTTTGTTTTGATTTTGCCCCTTCGTACTACACTTCGTTTCCTAGCCATGGCCACCGCTTCACATATATTTCGTGGAGTCAACAGGTCTTTCAATGTAGTCAAAATTTTTGCATCAGGTATCTGTTTATTTCTGGAAAAATGTCATCGACGAAACTGTTGCTCTCGAACTTAGCTATATGGCTATAAGATTTGTTTGCAAACATTGAAATAGCAATGGCGACGCCATGTCCGTTGTTCTTACTCAAGAATGCACAGTTATAACTCTGCTCGACAATACGCTGCCTACATGAATTATTCTGGCAAATAGCGGCGCATGCTACGCCGCGTGTCGACTAGTATATTTCAAATCAAATTAAATACGTGCGCAGAAAATCATATCTATACCTTCATCACAGGCAGGTGGATTACTAAAACCATCGCAGCCGTTGTTACATTCTCCACTAACACTGTCACAAGATCCATCAAAACATTTCTCTGAGCAGTTTTGCTGACAATTGAGTCCCCAAGTTCCTTTGTGGCATTCTAAGAAATAAATTTACAAGGAAAATGAAAATTAATACGACCTAAAATGCAATAGCTTTTAAAGCGACTACACAAAGGATTTGAAAGAATGTCATGCAATTAATATTAGTATATAATCATTGAAAGTTATTTGACATAATTTTTAGTAATATTTATATAATTAACGATCTATTATTGACAGCTTAGAGATTAAAAAATAAATGTTTGTATTTAGATTTGCCTTCTGACACTTCTCAATTAGTATTTTTCTTTGAGGAATTTTTTAAAAGAAAAGTACGAAAACGGAGCGGTAGGCTAAAAAAAAAAGTTGAAAATCACTGATATATATAATTAATCAACTTAAATACGTACGCAGAGAGTAATATTCTCATACCTTCATCACAGGCTGGTGGATTACTAAAACCATCGCAGCCGTTGTTACATTCTCCACTAACACTATCACAGGATCCATCAAAACATTTCTCTAAGCAGTTTTGCTGACAATTAAGTCCCCAAGTTCCTTTGTGGCATTCTAAGAAGTAGAGCTTAAAGTTCAATATATAGTCCTTTTTTTTTCTTGTGAAACGAAGACATACAAATATAGAGTCTGACAAGAAGACCTAAGCATTCGTAAAAAAATCTTGAACATTATTAGAGATTCAGAGATAGATTACTAGACACAGAGCCATAGAGTTCTGCTATGCTTTTAGACACAGAGCCATATAATTCTGCTATGTTTCTAGACATAGAACCATATAATTCTGCTATGTTTCTAGACATAGAGCCATAGAATTCTGTTATGTTTCTAGGCATAGAGCCATAGAGTTATGTTGTGTACTAGACATAGAGCCATGGAGTTATGTTATGTTTCTAGACATAGAGCCATAGAATTCTGCAATGTTTCTAGATATAGAGCCATAGAATTCTGCTATGTTTCTAGACAAATAACCATAGAGTTCTGCTATGTTTCTAGACACAGAAGCATAGAGTTCTGTTATGTTTCTAGATATAGAGCCATATATTTCTGATATGTTTCTAGACATAGAGCCATAGAGTTCTGCTATGTTTTTAGACACAGAGCCATAGAATTCTGCTATGTTTCTAGACATAGAGTTCTGCTATGTTTCTAGACATAGAGCCATAGAATTCTGCTATGTTTCTAGACACAGAGACATAGAATTCTGCTATGTTTCTAGACTTAGAGACACAGAGTTCTGTCATGTTTTTAGACACAGAGCCATAGAGTTCTGTTGTGTTCTAGACATAGAGCCATAGAGTTATGTTATGTTTCTAGACAAAGAGCCATAGAATTCTGCAATGTTTCTAGATATAGAGCCATATAATTCTTCTATGTTTCTAGACACATAACCATAGAGTTCTGCTATGTTTCTAGACACATAACCATAGAGTTCTGCTATGTTTCTAGACACACAAGTAGAGTTCTGCTATGTTTCTAGATATAGAGCCATATATTTCTGCTATGTTTCTAGATTCAGAGCCATAGAAATCTGCTTTGTTTCTAGACATAGAGTTCTGCTATGTTTCTAGACATAGAGCCATAGAGTTCTATGTTTCTAGACATAGAGCCATAGAGTTCTGCTATGTTTCTAGACACAGAGCCATAGAGTTATGCTATGTTTCTAGACACAGAGCCATAGAGTTCTGCTATGTTTCTAGACACAGAGCCATAGAGTTCTGCTATGTTTCTAGACATAGAGCCATAGAGTTCTGCCCTAACCCTAACCGAAACAAAACATTGACAACTACGTACCAGTATCACAATCTGGAGGATTACTGAAACCTTTGCAGCCTTTATCACATTCTCCACTCACACTGTCACATGATCCGCCAAAACATTTTTCTGAACAAGTTTGCTGACAATTGAGGCCCCACGTGCCATTGTCACAATCTAAACAAAATCACAGTCTAATAACAAGAAATACGGGAAGTATAATTAGTAAAGCGCTTTGCTTCCCAATTCCTAGGTCTACTATTTGAGTCCCAGCTTATATTACGGCTTTGATTTTTTTTTTAAAGCATTGAGTTTTAAACATTTATATGTATTGTTGTTATGCTTTTTTTTGGGTTTGTTTCAAATAGCTATAAAATAAAAAAAAGTCCCCTAATTGTTATTAAGTTTATTGAAGAAAATGAATTGCTTACGCAGACTTAGAGATAAGACTTTAGCTTTTCACCTTTAAAGACTTAGTTTCAGGACTTAGTTTCAAGACTTAGTTTCAGGACTTAGATTCAGGACTTAGTTTCAGGACTTAGTTTCAGGACTTAGTTTCAGGACTTAGTTTCAGTACTTAGTTTCAAGACTTAGTTTCAAGACTTAGTTTCAAGACTTAGTTTCAGGACTTATTTTCAGGACTTAGTTTCAGGACGTCCTTGCAAGACTTAGTTTTAGGACTATTTAAAACATGTATTTATTATATTAATATAAAAAGTGTGAACACAAAATAAAAAATCAAATTATTTTTCTTTTGCGAAACGAAATCTATTAATTTTAAATAATTATATTAGTCTAATTCCTTATGAAAAAATGTTATAATTTATTTTTTTTTAAAGTTAAATCTACTTACTTGCGTCACAGTCCGGGGGATTACTGAAGCCATTACATCCGTTGTCACATAGTCCTTCGACACGTTCACAGGATCCATTAAAACAATTCTCTGAGCAGTTCCATTGACAATCAAATCCCCAGGTTCTATTATCGCATTCTAAAATATACAATTTTAATTTTCTATGTCAGTTAATTTTTTTTTAGTGATTGACAAAATATTAAATGGAAGAAAGCTTTTTTTTTGGCATGTTAGTGTGATTTTCATGTTAATTTGAATAATAATTTGTAAAAATTCAAATGCGCCCAACTTAAATTAAGACAAAAATGTTAAACAATAATAATTATCTGTTACACAAATTGTCTACAGTGACATACTATTAGATGACAAATGTAGACCTGGGACTCAATTTCCTACTTTAATGTTTATTATCTTAACTTGTAGTTGCAGTTGTTGTTTTAAAAATTGTTATAAATTCAGAAGAAGAGGCAGACAGAGACCTGAAATAAAGCGATGGGAGGACAACATAAAAGAATGGACGGGCCTGCCATTCAAAGAAGTTCTTACGAAGGCAAAAAGACAGGGAGGAATGGAGAAAGACGATCGAAGAGTCTTGCATCGTGCCCTAACGGTCGAATACACTAAGGAATATGTGAAGGTAAAATGTAATCATGGACGTAGCCGATAGGAATTCAAAAGGACAATATCAGGACAATATCAGGACAATATCAGTACAATATCAGGACAATATCAGGACAATATCAGGATAATATCAGGACAATATCAGGACAATATCAGGACAATATCAGGACAATATCAGGACAATATCAGGACAATATCAGGACAATATCAGGACAATATCAGGACAATATCAGGACAATATCAGGACAATATCAGGACAATATCAGGATAATATCAGGACAATATCAGGACAATATCAGGACAATATCAGGACAATATCAGGACAATATCAGGACAATATCAGGACAATATCAGGACAATATCAGGACAATATCAGGACAATATTAGGACACTATCAGGACAATATCAGGACAATATCAGGACAATATCAGGACAATATCAGGACAATATCAGGACAATATCAGGACAATATCAGGACAATATCAGGACAATATCAGGACAATATCAGGATAATATCAGGACAATATCAGGACAATATCAGGACAATATCAGGACAATATCAGGACAATATCAGGATAATATCAGGACAATATCAGGACAATATCAGGACAATATCAGGACAATATCAGGACAATATCAGGACAATATCAGGACAATATCAGGATAATATCAGGACAATATAAGGACAATATCAGGACAATATCAGGACAATATCAGGATAATATCAGGACAATATCAGGACAATATCAGGACAATATCAGGACAATATCAGGACAATATCAGGACAATATCAGGACAATATCAGGATAATATCAGGACAATATCAGGATAATATCAGGACAATATCAGGACAATATAAGGATAATATCAGGACAATATCAGGACAATATCAGGATAATATACTGTAGATACCTCAGAATTGGCTTTTTGTTGGCTTTCAATACCAGAAATAGTGTTTGGCGCGGCGCTTTGCCCAGAGCTCCCCCAGACCCCCTACAATTTTTCCACTAACTCCATGAAGAACCTATTCTAGGGCAGGGGTCGGCAACCTTATGAGTCGGAAGAGCCAAAAATTACAATTTACAAAATTTCAAAAGTTTCTAAAGAGCCTCAGAGTTTTTTCTTACCAATAAAATAGTACCGACACAATTATTTAAAAAAAAAAAAAAAAAAAAAATCTATTTATTAATATATAGGTAGTGTTTTTCACAACAAACCAGATAATATATATATATATATGGCATTATTAGATTTTTTTTATTCCGGTAACAAGTAAAGCAATTAAAAATTTACTTACAACACTAACTTGTACTTCACTAACAAACAAGTGAGCAAACAAATAATCAATTATGGCTTTGCATGGTTTAGAAAGTTGTGGTACATTTGGCTCAGAACTTAATTTTAGTTTCCAAGTCGACTCTAAATTTTCCTTTTTAATTGGCTTCTTACTTTACTTTTAATTATATTCATGCAAAAGAACGCTTTCTCACGCAAATATGTTGATCAGAAGATAGCCAGCACTCCAAGTGTCAACTTCTTCACCTCACTGTAGCAATCTAGAAGATTATTACATGCGCCGAATCAACTCGCGGCATTTCTTTTAAAGCTCTTCACTTTTGTTTCGTTACATACATACATTTATGGAGCTCCAAGTCTTCCAACTTGCTTTTCAACTCTTCGAATTCTCCACCCCGCAAAGCTTTACTTTGAAATGCATCAATTGCATGTCTAGAGATTCAGTATCAATTCCAAATGCATCAATGTGGATTTCGTTACTATTCGTCTTGAGTGGATTTACTAGGAATGCTAGAATGGATTTGTTGGTTTTGGATTGCTCTAATCTGTCAGATAATTCATCTTTGATTTTTTTTGTATAACTGTGCTGAAGTAATTCGTGTCAAAAGTTGCACTGATTTTTATCACGATACTGCTTTAGACATTGAAAAAGAAGTAACTGACCGCTCTGAATATCTTCTGGAAAAAGAATTAATTTTTCTTCAAAACAAACGAATTCTTCTAGCAAAACATAGGATAGGTTTTTCTTTTCCTTGCAGTTTTAGATTCAGTTCATTTAATTTCTCTGTTATATCAACCATAAACTTAAATGTGTGCTACTTTTTGTCGTTTTCTAATTCTGGGTGATTAATGCCTTTATCATTTGGGAATGTATGCATTTCATTCAAGCACAAAGCTAAATGTTTCAACCTTTGGAAAGCCATCGCACTTTATAGGACAGAAGAAGCTCGGAATAGTAAGTCTTCATTTCGTTTAAGATTTAAACTGACGATGGTAGAGTGCTTTTGATCTTGATTACCAAATTCATGAATTTAACTATTTCGGCCGAATTTGTTTTCGTCTCAAAGCGCTTTTTTGTGCATTATTCAGTGAAACGTAAGATTTCGAGGTTTATTTTGCTTCAAAGTATCGTTGTTGCCCTTTTATTTTTTTTTCTGCTCTCTGGAGCCATCAGTTGCTATTTAAACGATTTTATTTAAATCTATCTTATTGTCTTAAAGGTATTATTGCATGGCAATTGCTGTATCTTCCCCTCTAGTTTGCTCTGAGAGGGGTAGCAATCCTAGAAGTTCTTATTTAGGACCTTGGAAAGACATATACCTGACAAAAGGTCAACTTGTGCCGTGTCTTTTATCTCGCAAGACTTATCTATAGCAAGTGATAGGACAGAAGAAAGTTCAACATCATCCACCAGCAAATATGTTACATTTGAAGTCATTTTAGCTGTACTGTTTAAGCGGATAATGGCAAATCTTTTTTTTTTCAAGATTTCTAGTTTGTTTTTGAAATCACAAAACAGTTCTTAAGATACACGTAGGATGCAGTCTTTGACATCCTCACCATCTGTAAATGGTTTGACTTTTGTGCAATTTCTAGTGGTAGCGGTACCGCAAAGCTTGCCATATTAGCATTGCTTCTAACTTTGAGAAGATAATCGTTTCTAACTCATTTACTTGAAACAACAAACTATACGTCACAGCCAAAGCGAATGGTGATGATGCCAATTTGTCTTGCTTCGAAAGCGAATTGAAACCTACATAGAAACATCCGACGACGGCCGACGACGCTTGTAATGTGGGAGGGGTCAGGTGAAAAGCGAGTAGAAGTGGCTGAGAGATAGAATCGGCGCCTAATCTTCGTTAATCGATTCAGAACTTTTTTTTTTTTAAATGTTTCCATAAGATAATAATATTTGCGCATGGAACTATGGAGCCGCAGAGACGCATGTGGCTCGCGAGCCGCAGGTTGCCGACCCCGGTTCTAGGGCACAATAAACGTCTTCGAAAAGAAGGAAGGGTCAAAATGTAATAACGATTAAAGATTATTTACACACACACATACATGCATATATATATTAATATTTGTTCCGGGGGGGGGGAGAAAAAATCTTTCCAACCCCCCTCCCCCCCCGGAAAAACAATCCTGGCTACGCCCATGAATGTAATATAAGCTCAAAATGTCTGTCTATGTTTCTGGTCTGGTACAGACCTAGTTCACGTCATTTCTTCCATTTCTCACTCTCGGATCAAGTTGAAATTTCGTACAAATATTCATTGTTTCTAAAAAGACAGTTGGGTGGTTTCAAATACTCTATATTGGGCTCCCGAAGTGGTCGGCTATGGCAGGTAAAAGGCAGGTTTCAATATTGTCAGAAAGAATATCAGAAATTTTGAACTAGAAACTATCAACAACTACAACGCTACATAAAAGAAGAGCCATGCTCCTATCGAAAGTGTTGCCGATACTGTTGTCATGCTAACGACTTGATACCACAGGATACGCAGATGATACCACAGGATACGCAGATGATACCACAGGATACGCAGATGATACCACAGGATACGCAGATGATACCACAAGATACGCAGATGATACCACGGGATACGCAGATGATACCACAGGATACGCAGATGATACCACAGGATACGCAGATGATACCACAGGATACGCAGATGATACCACGGGATACGCAGATGATACCACGGGATACGCAGATGATACCACAGGATACGCAGATGATACCACAGGATACGCAGATGATACCACAAGATACGCAGATGATACCACGGGATACGCAGATGATACCACAGGATACGCAGATGATACCACAGGATACGCAGATGATACCACAGGATACGCAGATGATACCACGGGATACGCAGATGATACCACAGGATACGCAGATGATACCACAGGATACGCAGATGATACCACAGGATACGCAGATGATACCACAGGATACGCAGATGATACCACAGGATACGCAGATGATACCATAGGGTACGCAGATGATACCACAGGATACGCAGATAATACCACAGGATACGCAGATGATACCACAGGATACGCAGATGATACCACGGGATACGCAGATGATACCACGGGATACGCAGATGATACCACAGGATACGCAGATGATACCACAGGATACGCAGATGATACCACAAGATACGCAGATGATACCACGGGATACGCAGATGATACCACAGGATACGCAGATGATACCACATGATACGCAGATGATACCACAGGATACGCAGATGATACCACGGGATACGCAGATGATACCACAGGATACGCAGATGATACCACAGGATACGCAGATGATACCACGGGATACGCAGATGATACCACAGGATACGCAGATGATACCACAGGATACGCAGATGATACCACAGGATACGCAGATGATACCATAGGGTACGCAGATGATACCATAGGGTACGCAGATGTATTAATTTTATTATTATTACATCGTTAATATCGTCACAAAGATCGCATCATGAAAAAAAGAGAGTAGGACCAAGATTAATACAGAAATTGGACCCCACAACGACCTGCTAACCACTGTCAAGAAACGTAAACTCAGGGCTCGCAAAGACCTTCCTTCAGGGAACAGTACCCGGAAGAATATGAAGAGGAAGACAGAGAAAGCGAAGGGTAGACAAAATCAAAGAATGGACTGACCAGCAAGTGAATGAAACTTTATCAAGGGCAAAGAACGGAGAGAAATGGAGAAAAGCGGTAGACATATCTTGTGTTGTGCACCAAAGCTCCATTAGACTAAGGGATAGGTGACTGTGAAGTTAAAAAAGAACCTGGCCTAACTTATATTATTGATTAATTATTTAAATGATGTAGTTTCTTATGTAATGGACAAATCTCTTATTCAAAGCCTTAACATCAAAAAAAAAGTGGGTGATTCAGCTAATGCAGTGAACTAGATGTTCTTTTGACTATTGATAGTGAATCTTTTAAAAAATGACGTATTTTAATGAAAAAAACTGCTTGCATAATTGATTTTAAAAATAAAAAAGAATAAAAAAATTCGCTTTCATTATTTAGTATGAATGCAGTTGCGTTATAATAATATCTAAACTATTAAAATGTCGAAATTTTAATATATTTTCTAGTTTACGGGATCAAAACGGGACGGACATTCTACACAAAACTAATTGCCGCTATTCCCCTTTCGGGGGCCGCCATAATTAAAACACGGTTTATATAAAAATTTAATTTATTAATGCTGTTTGATCTTTAAAAATATATAAATAAATCTTACAATACGAATTTATTATTTTAAAATTGTGTAGTTCTTTCCCTTTAATTAAAACTTTAAAAAAAAATATTTTTCAATATTTTGCTTTTTATTTGTGAGTTTTTCATTTTTGCCTACAAAAGATAAAAAGAATGATCTATTTCGCAGTTTGGTCTTTGTTGAAATGTAAGTGATTCATAATATTAATTATCTACTATTTTGAAGCACGTAAGGAGGCTGATGGAGGCTACTGACAGATCATTCTTTGAATCAAGAACTAGTGGAAATCACCCTAATCCTAACCCTAACCCATCATTAAGAATTTTATCTCTTAATATTAAATTTATAACAAGCTGCACACCATTTAAAACCCATTCCAAGCATCAAGCATATATATATATATATATATATATAATTATAAATATATATATATAATGTGTCTATTATTTAAAAAATACTTACCTATATCACATATCCTTATTTAAAACCATTTTTTTTATATCGACGTTTTCAAGAAAGACTTGCACTTTTTTTTTTACACAAACATAAAGTCAAAAGTACGTACCAATATCACAGTCTGGTGGATTACTAAAACCGTCACATCCAATGCTACATAGTCCACTGAAACCGTCACATAATCCACCAAAACAATTCTCTGAGCAGTTCCACTGGCAATTATATCCCCAGGTTCCATTATCACAAGCTAGAATGTACAATTTAAAGTTTAATAACACAGTTTTTAGTTATTATTTCATTGTTGGCACTATTTAGTTTAACTAATCAGTTATTTTATCTAGAACAGTGATGCCCAAAATACGGCCCGCAGGCCAAATCCGGCCCACGAAGTGGCTATATCCGGCCCGCCGAAACGTCAACACAAAGTGTTAGGGCCCCCACTTTTTCTCTGATGGATTGGTACCATGTACTTTAACATTTGTACGTTTATGAAATGAGACTGTAGAATCTACCAGGAAAAGTGAACGGACTTATACTTTTTTTTTTTGTAGAACATGCTAAATAGTCAACATATTTGATTTGTAAAAAACAACAACTTATAAACGGCAGTATATAACAAATATGACATCATTCTTTGTCTGCGTCAGGAGTGAAACGTTTGTTAAACTAGATGACTAGAGATAGGAAGATAAAAAAAAAAGAGACAATGTTTCTTATATTTCATGTACAGAAATGACGCTATTTTCTGACACCTAAAAGGTATCACATTAATGAATGTAAGTTTAGTTCTAAATCCAAAGGTTTCTAATAAACTTGTTGCAGCTCATTTTCATGTCATTCTCGTACCTCTTCGGTATTGTGGCCCGCGACACGAGAGTCGGAAATTGAAATGGCCCGCAGCTCGAATTACGTTGAGCATCACTGATCTAGAATAAACAAAATTAAAACAAAAGACAGCTCACAACCTCCCCTTAACCCTTGCGGGTCTAATACATGCCTAACGGCTGTCTTTGTCGGCTCTATTAAAGTTGTTAGTGAACGGATGCTGCGAGGTGGGGGAGGGGCTAGCTGGGGCTTGTGACCTTTGGCCACTGGGGTGGTAATTTGCATACGGGCGAAATGACTCTGGACCAGAAGAATGTTTTTTGGACATTCCGATGAGGTTAAGTTCGCTTAGTGCGTTATCGCTAGGCGGTGGTGTCCTTTGGTCACTGGTTCGAGCCTCGGTCTCGTAGCATTTTAATTCACTACTTTCCCTCTTAAAAACTTGGTCCCTGGTGCTGTTATTCATTTATGTTTAATATATGTATGTATCACATTTGTTTCAGCACCTAGCTTCAACTCTATGTTTACTTTTAGGGAGAGGCTTAAATCTCGGAAACACCGACCAATCAGCTACTCCCATGGTTGGGAAAATAATTACTCTCTACTTGGCTACACCGGGAAAGTTTTACTTTCATCGTTATCAAAGTACTAAAAATATTTTAATTTTTGAATAAGTAGAATTTTTAAAACTTTATAACGGGGGCCGCCTCTGAGTTTGTGTGATAACACAAAATCTCTTGTACTCTTGTCTTATCTAAAATTTATTAAAATTTATAGCACAACAATCATTCCCTATAAGGAATAAAGTACGATTGTCTCTGTATTTATATATATATGTATATAAATTTTATTTTTCTGGTTGCTTGAATTAGTTTATGTTTCAGGTTAGAAAGTCTGCACATTAAAGTCATTGGTTAACATACATGACTAGGAACATGACACTTAAGACATAATCAACTTCTTTTTTTTTTTAAGTAGCTTCTGTATTTTATAAGATTAGATACGATACATTTTTAAAAATATTATATATCGTGTTATTTCTATACATTGACTAAACAGACTCATTTTATTACCTAGTTCACAAAAAGGGGGATCACTGAAGCCTTCACATCCATCCAAACACGCCCCACTGACACTGTCACATGAGCCACCATAACAATTCTCTGAGCAGTTCCACTGACAATCATATCCCCAGGTTCCATTGCTACAAGCTAAAAATCAAACGAATACTTGCAAACATTTATGACAAAAACTAATTTTATGGTTAACAAATATAAATTTAGTTTCTTTTACACTGCTTTATTTATAATTTTAAAATTTATTAATTTCCAATTTTTGACTTCAAAAGTTAGGCCCTACTAACAATAAACTTATCTTTGTATGAACATTTTAATCGTCAAGATTCTGTTTGTTGTCTTAGTGATCAAATTATGTAAGAGTAAAAAAGAAGACAAAGCGATATTGTCAATAAATACTCTAAAGAAAGACGTGTGAAAATGAGGATATAAAAATATTGTGAGAAATGTCGATACTATTTATCTAATAGGAGGAGGCGCGGTGGCTGAGAGGTAAAGCGCATAGTTTCCGAACCGGAGGTACCGGGTTTGAATCCTGGTGAAGAGTGGTATATTACATTTCTTGATATTTAGGCGCATCTGAATCCATCCAGCTATAATGGGTACCTGTTTTTTGTTGAGGAGTAGTAAATGCTGTTGGACGTTGTGCTGGCCACAGAAACAGATGACCTTTACATCATCTTCCCTATAGACCGCTAGCTCTGAAAGGAGAACTTTTATCTGATAGGAAAAGGTCAATTAAGCTTTATTGAAAGGTAATAGGCCTCAAGTAGATTATAATGTTTTCTTTGAGCTAGACACTTTAAAGACCAATTCTAACGACAGCCGGTGGTCAGCACCTAGATGGATACACCTTTGAGACTAAATTAATCCCGTTCCGATGGCAGGCTTCCCTGCCAATTCATCAAAACTTTCGGGCCCCGCACTGTCATAAGCCCCGGGCGATACAAATTCTAGGTGTAAATTATTAAATTAAACCATTTTAACTTATCATGAAAAGGTTCCTGGAATTCTCCTAAAATTATAAAATATAAGAAAAAGTCATAAAAATCTCCTGAAATTATTTAAATCTTCTGAAAATTCATACAAGTCGTAAAACAGACAAAGTTGTCATTTCGGGGTGTCATTTAATATGGAAAACGCCAACCCTACTCGCGATTTAAAAAAAAAACAGGCATTATCAGCCTTCATTCAATAAAAATGTAATAATAAGCCTAATTTTAACCAAAACAAGAAATTCAAAAGCTTTATTTACTTCAATAGTCACTGGCATATAAATATAGTTCTAAATCTATATCGACTTCTTAGAAAAAGACTACAAAAGCGATGTTTTGCTAGTCGATAGTAAATCTAAAAGACAGATTTGAAACGTTTATCAGCTTTTTGTTGGAAATCTACTATCTACTGTAGATGGCTCGTAAAGTTAATTTGACAGAGATTTTGTACTTAGTAAAGTATGAATAAAATGAAAAGACGAATTTCTATTTTAATACAAAATCTTAATTTTCACTTATTATCCTTATCACAACCCAAATTAGGCCCCGCGCAATCCATTTCGCATAGGGCCCCGCAACCTGTAGGACCGGCCCTGTTAATTTGACAGTAGAATTGACTTGCGGCGATTCTATTATGTCTAATAAAAAACAAAGCGTCACGGGAATACGATTCTTTGTAGATCACTAGCACTCTAAGTTATTTTATAGAATTTTACCTTCATCACAAACTGGTGGATTACTGAATCCATCGCATCCATTGATGCACTCTCCACTCACACTGTCACATGATCCACCATGACACTTCTCGGAGCAGTTCTGTTGACAGTTGTGTCCCCATGTTCCTTCAGCGCAAACTGGCAAATACAATTTTAATCCCATAAATATTTTGCACATTTTGATAATTTTAAACTCACTATAAACAGATATAATGGCATGATCTCTTTTATTGGGTTAAGGATTTTTCTTTCCTTAAGATACATTAAGAACATTCTCTGATTTATTCTGAAAGCATATAAGAATGTGGCCATGACTAGGGAACGAATTAATTTGATTTTAGTGTCAAGGGTTTGTCTTTGTCCTAAACTGCATAACTAGAGAAGAGCAATGAAATTAATATACTACAGAAAGATCATAGGTATCATTTACAAAGACCGCATCACAAACGAAGAGATTAGATACAGGATTAGTTCAGCGATCACATCCTGTCCCATTCTCAGTTGACATTGCCTGTTAAATGTTCACCTCGGATGCGCTGGGATGCGGACGTTATGTGTAGCCTATTTTGGAACTTAACATGTGTATATATTTGATACCGCTGTTATGCGGATGTGATTATATTTCACCTATGTAACTCACAAGAAGTGCAGTACTATTATTATTATTCAATAAACTTTATGTTTTGTCTGCTAAAGTAGACTTACTTATGTTTCTGTCACGTGTCAAGAGTACTCCAGGAAGCAAGAACCCAGTATTCCACAGCCTTCTTCAACATTACAATATTCGCGTTATCAGCACGGCCCAAATCGCATACATTTATATTATTATCGTTTACACATCACCCTCCTCTCCCCCTCGATGTCCTGCTAGCCACTGTAAATAACGAAACAGTTAAAACTGGGAACAAGGTTCTCAGAGGTCACAAAACCATCCTTCAGGGAACAGTACCAGGTAGAAAAAAATAAGCAGAAAGAAAAGGCGATGGAAAAACTACAAACAAGAATGGATGAGCCTGTCATTAAAAAAGAATCTATCAAAAGGCTAAAAGCAAACAGGAATGGAGAAAGACGTCAACAGATCTTGTGTGGTGCTCAGACTATCCAACAGATTTTGAAAAAAAAAGCGCTCAAAGTAAAAACCGTCTTTAGATCTGAAACATTTACAGAAAGTATTGTTTTTCTACAAAGTTAAAAACATCCAAAGTCAAAATTGTCTGTAGTGTTGAAATATCCACCCAAAGTCAAAATTGTCTGTAGTGTTAAAATATCCACCCAAAGTCAAAAATTGTCTGTAGTGTTAAAATATCCACCCAAAGTCAAAATTGTCTGTAGTGTTAAAATATCCACCCAAAGTCAAAATTGTCTGTAGTGTTAAAATATCCACCCAAAGTCAAAATTGTCTGTAGTGTTAAAATATCCACCAAAAGTCAAAATTGTCTGTAGTGTTAAAATATCCACCCAAAGTCAAAATTGTCTGTAGTGTTAAAATATCCACCCAAAGTCAAAATTGTCTGTAGTGTTAAAATATCCACCCAAAGTCAAAATTGTCTGTAGTGTTAAAATATCCACCCAAAGTCAAAATTGTCTGTAGTGTTAAAATATCCACCCAAAGTCAAAATTGTCTGTAGTGTTAAAATATCCACCCAAAGTCAAAATTGTCTGTAGTGTTAAAATATCCACCCAAAGTCAAAATTGTCTGTAGTGTTAAAATATCCACCAAAAGTCAAAATTGTCTGTAGTGTTAAAATATCCACCCAAAGTCAAAATTGTCTGTAGTGTTAAAATATCCACCCAAAGTCAAAATTGTCTGTAGTGTTAAAATATCCACCCAAAGTCAAAAATTGTCTGTAGTGTTAAAATATCCACCCAAAGTCAAAAATTGTCTGTAGTGTTAAAATATCCACCCAAAGTCAAAAATTGTCTGTAGTGTTAAAATATCCACCCAAAGTCAAAAATTGTCTGTAGTGTTAAAATATCCACCCAAAGTCAAAAATTGTCTGTAGTGTTAAAATATCCACCCAAAGTCAAAATTGTCTGTAGTGTTAAAATATCCACCCAAAGTCAAAATTGTCTGTAGTGTTAAAATATCCACCAAAAGTCAAAATTGTCTGTAGTGTTAAAATATCCACCAAAAGTCAAAATTGTCTGTAGTGTTAAAATATCCACCCAAAGTCAAAATTGTCTGTAGTGTTAAAATATCCACCCAAAGTCAAAATTAACATTAAGAAAAGCATGCACATCAATCTCTGTTGATAGAGAACATGTTTTGGTTTTGAATATAAAATACTATTGGCTATACCTTTACTGCAATCTGGAGGATCTCTGAAGCCAACACATCCATTGTCACATTCTCCTGTTACTTTATTACATGATCTGTCATGACAAGTTTCAGAGCAGTTGTTTTGACAGTTAATACCCCAGGTTCCAGCAAGACAAGCTAATCAAAAACATTTTAAAATGCGTAAATCTAAAAATCAACTATTTAATCAACAAGTAATAAATATTAAATTTTATTTTTTGAATCTATTTATCTATCTTTCTATCTATCTATCTATCTATCTCTCTCTCTCTCTCTCTATATATATATATATATATATATATATTTATATATATATATATATATATATATATATATATAATTTATTTCTATGTACCTTTATCTACCTATCTAC
>JAZGLO010000975.1:50000-284672 GCA_036873155.1 Biomphalaria sudanica | reverse complement strand
ATGTGGAAACAAAATATAGGTCATAGCTAGGTCTGCATTAGATGTGGAAACAAAATATAGGTCATAGCTAGGTCTGCATTAGATGTGGAAACAAAATATAGGTCATAGCTAGGTCTGCATTAGATGTGGAAACAAAATATTGGTCATAACTAGGTCTGCATTAGATGTGGAAACAAAATATAGGTCATAGCTAGGTCTGCATTAGATGTGGAAACAAAATATAGGTCATAGCTAGGCCTGCATTAGATGTGGAAACAAAATATTGGTCATAGATAGGCCTGCATTGGAAGTGGAAAAATAAATATGTCCCAACAGACGTCTGTGTTTAAAAGTGAAAGTTATATAGGTCGCAACTAGATCTGTATCGGATGTGGAAACAATATATAGGTCTTAGCAAGGTCTGCATTTAATGTAGGGAACTATAGAAGTCCCAGCTAGGTCTGCCTTAAACGTTGAGAAATATATAGATGTTAACTGGGTCTGCTACTTGATCTTCATACACAGCAAGGGGCACTTATGGCCCAAACTGTGCTAGTCTCTGTATTTTTTAATTCGTTTTTTATTTCTTTGCCTAGTACATCATAATAACATTATCTTCAGGCATATTAATAGCCAATTATTATAAGGGCAAAGAAGCGAAATACAAAATCTTTTTTTAGAGAAACAAAGCTAACCCAATAGAAAGAACTCCACGCTTATAACTGTATATATATATCTCAATAATCTAAAAGTACTTTCCCTTACTTTATATCAAACATAATAATTAATTACCATTAGTTAATTGACTAATTGGTTGCTGCTATAGCGGATTCATGTTTTGTTGAGCACAATAAATAAATAAAAGTTTCAAATAGATCCGAGATTGGGTGTGGAAGAAAGAACATATTCAATTATCAACGTGAAGGAAAACCCCTTGATATTCAGCGGTATCTTTGAATAATGAAGTATTAATTTCCCTTGTTATTATTAAACAAAATAAATAATTATTAGTAATTAATTGACTAATTGCTTTTTGTTTTTTTATTATTGATTCATGTCTTGTCTCTGGCAATGAATAATTGTGCAAAGTTTCAAATTGATTCATGTCTTGTCTCTGGCAATGAATAATTGTGCAAAGTTTCAAATTGATTCATGTCTTGTCTCTGGCAATGAATAATTGTGCAAAGTTTCAAATTGATTCATGTCTTGTCTCTGGCAATGAATAATTGTGCAAAGTTTCAAATTGATTCATGTCTTGTCTCTGGCAATGAATAATTGTGCAAAGTTTCAAATTGATTCATGTCTTGTCTCTGGCAATGAATAATTGTGCAAAGTTTCAAATTGATTCATGTCTTGTCTCTGGCAATGAATAATTGTGCAAAGTTTCAAATTGATTCATGTCTTGTCTCTGGCAATGAATAATTGTGCAAAGTTTCAAATTGATTCATGTCTTGTCTCTGGCAATGAATAATTGTGCAAAGTTTCAAATTGATTCATGTCTTGTCTCTGGCAATGAATAATTGTGCAAAGTTTCAAATTGATTCATGTCTTGTCTCTGGCAATGAATAATTGTGCAATTTCAATTGATTCATGTCTTGTCTCTGGCAATGAATAATTGTGCAAAGTTTCAAATTGATTCATGTCTTGTTTCTGGCAATGAATAATTGTGCAAAGTTTCAAATTGATTCATGTCTTGTCTATGGCAATGAATAATTGTGCAAAGTTTCAAATTGATTCATGTCTTGTCTCTGGCAATGAATAATTGTGCAAAGTTTCAAATTGATTCGTGAATGGGTCTGAAAGAAATAACGTGTACAACCTTTTTACCAGACAGACAGACAGAGTGAGTTAATATATGCTTTGTATAAAAAAATACTTGAAGGAAAACATACACATAACTGCGTAATTAAATGAGTCAGTTGAATGTTGTATCACATGACTTCTTGAACTTAGCCATGCTATCAATGAAGCTATTGATTACTGTAGGCTATAATGTAAGCCTTCCTTGTCAACTGTTTCTTGTATAATGAACAATTTGACTACTGAAACATGTACTCAATTAGTCACCACTATAAAACATATACATTACACTAAGTCTAAGTAGACCAGGGGTTGAACTTCCGTGTAAACATAACTAGATATATCAGTCTGGTTGAAATTTGTAAAGTGAAATTTACATTACTAATGTTTATCAATTGTTTCCTAAATTAAATTAGATGGAAATCAATTCATATTTGTTTGTTTATTGTTATATGCTTAATATGATAACTCAGACTTATCAGAGTGAGTTTAATTTTGAAATACTTCTTATGTAAATAGTGATACTGTTGAGGTTATCAAAGTCTTAAGGGATAGAAAGCTTTACAATTTCTACTTCAATAAATGAAAAATCTTATTTACAATAGCATATAGTAATATAGTTATCTTTTTATTTTTTTTTCTCAGTGGGCCTTAAATACACATCTATCTATCTATCTATCTATCTATCTATCTATCTATCTATCTATCTATCTATCTATCTATCTATCTATCTATCTATCTATCTATCTATCTATCTATCTATTTATCTATCTATCTATCTATCTATCTATCTATCTATCTATTTATCTATCTATCTATCTATCTATCTATCTATCTATTTATCTATCTATCTATCTATCTATCTTTCTATGAATCTATCTTTCTATCAATCTCTATAGTCAATTTAAAAAAAAAATATTTTCAACTAGTAAATGTATTTAATCAGGTTTTAATGGCTGACTGATAAACCGCATTACTTCTGAACCAAAAGGTCTCGGATTCAAACTTGATGAAGACAGGGAATTATAATATCGGTATTTTTTAGTGCGCCTTACCCAACTCAAATGGGTACCTGGAATTAGTTGGTATTTTCTCAAAAAAATAAACGGAACTTTGGGTTTGGATTAATAATTGGCAGCAGGAAATTAGCATGTTTGGGTGTTACTTACTTTCTTAGTACTTACTGAGATTCTTCCGCGACGTTCCGCGCATTCGGCAGCAAACTGCCTCAATAAAAATGTGTCACTGACAACGTCTGCAGTCTCTTCCCACCTGGTGTTCACTGTTCTACGGCCCCCTATAAAAGTGTGGCGCCAAGTTATATGAGGGCGTCCTCATTTGCGCTTTCCTCCGTATTGGCCTCCATGTAATTGCAACTCTAGGTATGCGTAATTTATTCTGTAGGAGGACATGTTCCGCAAACCTCATTAAGTAGTCAAGTGCCAGTTCGGTATTTGATTTATTTGTTTGAGACCCGATCTCTGTAACAGAGCCCCATTTAGCAATTTCTCAATTTTTTGGCAGATGACTTCCATGTCCAGCATGGATACGTTGCTATAGGGATGACGATTGTGTTAAGTAATTGTTTTTTTTTCCCCAAGTCCAATAGATTTTCTTGTCCAAACTGGCCGCAGCCTTTAGAAGGATGCTCCCTGCCATTTCTATTCGGCATGCTTCGTCATATTACGAAATCCCTTCGCAAGTTACAGTTTGCTGGGTTTTTTTTTTGTAGTAATTTTAGTTTGTACTGGGTGGGGTCACTAAGCTTATATTGAATTGACGGAGAACTCCAATCAATCGCTGCCATATTTCTGCACGTATTATTACCACTAACTGTTTAGCAAATTTTTTTTTTATCATGAGTAATTGTGCGAAATTTCAATATGATCCAAGAACAGGAAGTAGGGAACAAAGTGTAAAACAATACACCCAGACAGACAGACAGACAGGCAGATTTAGTTAGTTGATATAGGATTTAAAATAATACGATTCTTCCATTAAATATCATCATAAAGATCAAAGGCAGCTTTTATTTTTCTCATGCAGTGGCCTCCTCCTCAAAAATAATACAGTGAAAACTTGAAATGCGAGCTGCTCAACATACGAGTAATTCGAAATACGAGCAGCGTCGAGGGCGAAATTTCTGTTTGTTTTACGAGCGACAATTCGAGTTACGAGTCGAGCTTAATAGTTGTAACGTATCAATGATGATCGTGCAAAATCGGATCTTTCCGTTCTCACTCGGAATTGAAATCGCGAGAAAATGGGAGAAGTGGCCTCAGCCACTACTTGGACAAATGCAGCAGATAGTGGATACACCAGGATCTCGACCTTTCGCACGTATCACAGCGCTTAACAAAGGCTCGTCTCGGTAGTGTGACTGTTGTAGCTAGCGAGGTGAGTGATTTGAATCCGAGTTATTCTCGTGCATCATGGGCCCCAAGAAAACTGACGTTAAGTACAAAGTCCAATGACACGGAGAAGAGGATGATATCCATGGACACGAAGCAGTGTTGTTTTGCTGATGCTGTTAATCAAGTGTTGTTTGCGTAGCCTTTGTTCTGTGCAGTCAACCCGTCCTCCCTCCCCCTCTCTCCCTCCTCCTAACCCGCACTCAGCCGCAGTCGTCAGTCACTCAGATAATATTCTGTACATTGACCATTGCTTTACAGACATTTGATTGATATCTTTTCTGCATTTCTCATTTCATTATTTATTTTAGTGTTTGATGTCTACGTGTGTCATGTACATTTATTAATTCATGACATGTCTTTTTCAGCATTTAGGTCACTTTAGGGACTTTATATAGGGTTAGAACCAATTAATCGCGTTTATATTATTTTATATGGGAAAAATTCGTTTGAGATACGAGTAATTCGACTTACGAGCTCGGGTCTGGAACGAATCAAACTCGTACTTCGAGGTTCCACTGTACAACTATAAAGAAAAGCTAGTATTGGAGATATAGATCACTCATAAGTCGTTAGAATCATATAATCGTGCTGTGTGTTAGCGATTAGAAATTAGAAACATGGCAATCGGGCCCCACAATGACCTGCTGACCACTGTCCATAACGCAATCTTAAACTTTTTGGCCCCATCACAAGATCTTCAGGGCTTGAAAAGACCCTCTTTCACGGAACAGTTCAAAAAAAAAAAAAAAAAAAGAAAGTGCAGACAGACAGCATTGGGCAGACAACATAAAAGAATGGACGGGTCTGTCATTGAAAGAGATTCCATTTAAGGCAAAATACAAAAAGAAAGATAAAAAGATATTGGACAGATCAGTTTTAGTGTACAGTGGTTCACCAGACTAAGGGGCAGGTGAAGGTTGTCTCTTTGTTTTCAATTAATTTAGACTTAAAGATACTTTTTTGTTAATTTCAATGTATCAACTTTATATTTCTTTAGATTTAGATAATTCCTGTACGGAGAATAACCATTGTGTTCTACCATGCCACTGCACTACCTCTTGTAACAACGGTCTGTGCTCGGGATCTGGACAATGCCAAAGTGGCTGGTTCGGACCTCGGTGTCAATACAGTGAGTTTTAACAGACTTTATTTATTTTTGAAATGCGGTGTTTCGGATAACTGACAATATCTTCATTTTTACGATTTCACGTAGAATTTACTAAAAAATATACTTGCAGACGATTTAGCAAAAGCCAAAGACGCTACAGTGATTCTCCCCCAAAGAAACGCATCCTCAAACCTGCACGACAACAATGATGACACGTGCGAATATAATGTCAGCGACGTCACAGTCACGTGGAAAACTAATTATCCATTAACATGGATACGCCTAATTACGAACAAACTTAGTAAGTTCATTAATCTTTCCTAGGCTTCTATGTTACTTTTACGGAAAGAGGCGCGATGGTTGAGCAGTAAAGCGCTTGGCATCCGAACCGGGGGTCACGTGTTCGAATTTGGTGAAGATTAAGATTTTTAATTTCGGGATCTTCAGGCGCCTGAGTCCACCCAGCTTTAATAATTACCTGACATTAATTGAGGAAAAGTAAAAGCGGTTGGTCGTTGTGACACCCTCGTTAACCGTACGACACAGAAACACAGACCATAAGGTCTGAAAGGGGAACCTTACACTTTCACGGAGGTCCACAGAGTCCTCAGAGTGGACACCAGGTGCGAGGAGGCTTCAGACAGCTTGCTGCCCAATGCGCCGAACGGCGCGGGAGGATATAAGTCTAAGTAAGATATCATCTACTAAGACCGCATCACAATCACAAGACATTGGAGGATATAAGTCTAAGTAAGATATCATCTACTAAGACCGCATCACAATCACAAGACATTGGAGGATATAAGTCTAAGTAAGATATCATCTACTAAGACCGCATCACAATCACAAGACATTGGAGGATATAAGTCTAAGTAAGATATCATCTACTAAGACCGCATCACAATCACAAGACATTGGAGGATATAAGTCTAAGTAAGATATCATCTACTAAGACCGCATCACAATCACAAGACATTGGAGGATATAAGTCTAAGTAAGATATCATCTACTAAGACCGCATCACAATCACAAGACATTGGAGGATATAAGTCTAAGTAAGATATCATCTACTAAGACCGCATCACAATCACAAGACATTGGAAACAGGATCACAACGTCAATTGCGCCCCACGATGAGACGATGACCACTGCAATAATAATAATAATAATCTTTATGACCTAATCACATTCCTACTTCAAAGTGTTCCAAGGAAGAGAGAGAAGATAACATCAAAGAATGGAAGGGCTGCCATTGAAAGAGACTCTATTCAAGGCAAATAATAGAGAGGAATGGAGAAAAGCTGTCAACAGATCACCGGTGATGTCTCAACGCTCCAACTGGTGAAAAATGTATCAATAAAAAAAACCATAATAAATACATATTTGTGATTACAAAGGAAGCCATATCAGAAAGAGGCTCCCAGGACTTTATCTCCAGTCCGTTGTTAATGATTTAGTGAGCTTTATTTAACCTATTTAATAATTCAGAAACATTTTGCATTAGAAAAATAGTAATAAACTAAATAATAATTATCAGTGTTAACACCCTTTAGAATCGGAAAGTAACTATTAATTTCGGAGAATCACTTGTAATAAAACCAACATCAAGCAGTTGGAAACCAAACATGTGTGAGCTCTCGTGTCTATCGGTATCATATATTATTATAGTAAGATACACGTTATTTAGTGACGGGAGAACACTTCGTAGAGAAATATATATATACCGAGAAGATTACTTGTTCTTTCCCCCCCCCTCTCCTCTTTTTTTTCTGAGTCTCGCTCTCTGTCACCGCGAAAGCTACGTGGGGTAACTCTAGTCCAACTTGCATAAATAAAAGAGTTATCTTTCCATGACTTTTTATCGAGGGCTAGTGAGTCGGCGCGAGTGCGTGTCCCGCATGGTTGGGCGACGTAGAGAATTACATATATAGATTACATTTTATTGCCACAGATAGAGGGCGGGGTTCCCGTGTTCAAATCCTGGTAAAGATTGAGATTTTTAATTTCGGGATCGTTAGATCGCCTCTGATTGCATCTATGTGTTGTTAGATACATGGGCGTAGCCAGGATTTTTTTTCGGGGGGGGGGGGATTCCCCCCGGCCTCCCCCCCCAGCGGAAAAAAATATTTGTGTGTGTATGTACATAATTTATCTTTATTATATTCTGAACCTTTCGGAAGACGTTTATTGTGCCCTAGAATAAGTTCTTCTTGGAATTAGTGGAAAACTTGTAGACTCCCGCCCTTGCTAGCAAGGGGGCCTGGGGGAGCTCGCAGCGCTCCCCCAGCGCGGGGCAAAGTCCCGCCGCCGAGCACTTTTTCTGGTATTGAAAGCCAACAAAATGCATATTCTGAGGTATCTACAGTGCATTATCTTGCTATTAAAAAGTTTTATTTCAAAAACCTAATGTGCTATTCTTCCTGGCTTAGACCCTCTCGCGCCGTTCGGCGCATTTTCCGGCAAGCTGTTTCCGCAACTCTTATTATGCGTAATTCATTTTGCTGAGAACATGTCCCGCAAAACCTCATGTGACGCTCTGACACAACCTTACTAAGGGTTCAACTCGCAGTTCGGCATATGATTTATTTGATTTAGACCCGATCCGTATAACTGACTCCTAAAATCTGTCTTAGCCATCATTTAGTGTCTTTTTAATTTCGGCAGAAGACTATTCATACTTTATTAATGGAGCCCAAGTCACTGGTAGAAATTTGTAACCTTTCTTGACTACGCTCTTGGAATTACATGCCTGTATTTCGCTTTAGATTTTATATCGAAAAGGAAAGTTTCATCGTCAAAATCCTCTGTTGAGGCGTTTTAAACTAAAAAATCTCTGGAGTTTTTTTTTTTTTTTTTTTAAATTCAAAACCCCATTTAGCTATAGTCATAGAATTTGGTGACTGTAGTTTGCTTTAAAATAATATTGAAGAGAGAGGTCTCCAACTCAAAACGCTCTGTAAAGGAATTTTAAACTCAAAACCATCTGGAGGGGGTTTAAACTGCCATCTGGAGGAGAAAGATTTAAACTCAAAACCCCCTTTTGGCTACGCTCATAGCATTGTGAGTGCGTAATTTGCTTCTTTTTTTAATATTGAAGAAGTAGTTTTCCAGCTTCAAACCCCGCTGGCAGGGGGTTTTAAACTCAAACCCCCTTTGGCTACGCTCATAGATTTTATAGTGTGTAATTTGATTTTTTTTTTATATCGAATAGGTACTTTTTAGCTTCAAACCCCAACCGGAGGGGGGGGGGTTTCAACTCAAAACCACTTTGGCTACGCTCATAGAATTGTGAGTGTGTAATTTGCTTTTTTGTTATATTGAGAGGGGGGTTTATCGTAATTATTGGAGGCGGTTTTAAAGTTAAAATCTTCCTTAGCTTTTTTCTTGGAATTTGGAATTGTCGTTTGCATTTTTTTAGTTTTGTTTATAGAAGAGGGGGTTTTAAACTCAAAGCCCCTAGTAGGGGGTTTTAAACTCGAAACTTCCTGGTAGAGGGATTTGTATCTCAAAACCCCCTGATAGGGGTTTTTAAAATCTCAAAACCCCCTGGTAGAGGGTTTTTAACTTAAAACCCCTGGTAGAGGGTTTTTAACTCAAAACCCCCTCGGCTGTGGTGTGGTAAGTAATGATTTAGTATTAAAATCTCACCTAAAATAAACAAAATGAAATAAAAAATCAGTCACTTAATTCCGTCCCCCCATGGTTTGATACTGTTTCACTATTCTAAACATCCAAGGGACACAACAATTAGATATACTTAATAAAACTTTTGAAAATTTCAACTGATATTTATTTACAAATGGGGATGATAGTTCTGTCTCTCTATCCGTCTTTTCAATTAGCAGCTTATTCAATATCCATCTTTCTATAAACCCGAGCCATAGTCTTCTCCTATAATGTACCCGTATTCTGCTACGTCATTCGTCTGTCTGACTACGTCACGGGGGCGGACTGGCTATATGGGCATACGGGCAAAAGCCCGGTGGGCCGGTACCCGAAAGGAACAGGGCCACATGAATGCCACCAAGACTCGAATTAAATTGTAAAAAGATTCTATAATATTCTCTTATATAAGTAGCACTCAGAGCGTCATGATTAACATACTCTACAGTGTACTAGGGATACCTATGGAATGCACTTTCCGATGTAATTTAACAGCCTGCATATGTATACAGTGCTTTTTATAGGCTTCATCCATCATGGTGGCCTACACACTTTGCGATTAACAAGCAACATAAGGCATATATTTCTTTTAAAAATATAAAGCTCACGTTGGTGTGAATTTATTATGAGTCTATAAAGGGACCAATCACGATGCTCCCAGTCTTATAGTTGGCATGTCCAGTAACATACGAATTGGTATGGTTATGTTATTACTATTATTATTATCTTGAGGAGAACGTGCAGATGATGCTACTGTTGCTGTTAAGATACATAATTTTAAACATGTACAATTAATTGACAGGGGTGTATCTTGTAATTATGCTGTCTTGTAAGCAGGGAGCTTGTGAACGAAGTCACTGCGTATTAAAGATGTGTACAGAAGTGGCTGAGAAGCATCATGACATAAAGGCAGACAATGTTCAGGGTGACGGCTGAGAAACATCATGACAAAAGGCAGACAATGTTCAGGATGACGGCTGAGAAACATCATGACAAAAGGCAGACAATGTACAGCGTGACGGCTGAGAAACATCATGACAAAAGGCAGACAATGTTCAGGGTGACGGCTGTTGCTAAAGACGTGCTCCGAGTAATCCTTTGGACACAATCGAATAGTTTGTTGATCTTAACGAGTCTTGTATGTGAATAGCAAGTACATGGTTATGTTAATATTGGCTTATATGGAAGCATGATTTTTTTCAAGTAATATAAAATCGAATATAATCATTTAGTAATACCAAATAGTTTTAAAAAATCATGAAATACACTAACTAACCTTACAGGCTGCCTACTAGTAGAAGTGCATTTTTTTACGTAAACCCCGTTTTCGTCACATTCTCAAGCGTAGTATCACAATATGATTTTAAAGAGAATTTATAATTCAACATTCATCATATATAGCATGTTGGTGGCCGGATTACATAGAAATGCCCCGGCCGGTTTTGACCGTGACCTCCGTAACCCCAGGCCGTAAGACTGGTTCGAGACGTAGTAGGTCAGCGGCCATTGTTTTTTATCGTAACCAGAGCCTGACTCCATGTTAGCATTAGCGCTTAGGCGAAGTGTCGAAGGCGCCGTTTTGACACCCAGTCCGCCCCTGCTACGTCACTACTTTTTACTAGTTTTTACCATCGCTGAAAACAAGGCACAACATATTTATTTACAAAACTAACATAATCTCTAAACTAAACGAGGTCACTGCACCACCCAGCCTTAATGGGTACCTGACATAAGTTTGGTAAAAGTAAAGGCGGTTGGTCTTGTGCTGGCCATATGATACCTCGTTAACCGTGGTCCACAGAGATACATGACCTTTATATTATCTGCCCCATAGGTCTGAGAGGGGAACATTAATTTACTTACTTTTAACTATTCCCACAAATAGGGCCGGATTATCCATAGTATCTGCCTGTGCAATTAAATAAGACTTCTCCATAGTTTAAAATTATATTTTTAACGCACACTTAGTATGATGAAATTTAAAAAAAAAGTTATTTCATTTACAATCTCAATTTTTTCTCCATGAAACTGCTAAAAGTTTGAGATGAAATAAAACTATGAAGGGTATTGTTGTTAATGCTTGTTGTTAAAGGGATAGTTTTGACCAGTCTTTTTTTTTCTTGTAAAACCAAATAGGTGCCGGTACTCAGTGATGGATTGCGTTACTTTAAATTAATAATAAATGAATAATAAACGTTAAATTAGAAGTAAAGTAATAATTTTCCCCCACATTGAAAAAGATGCCGGTACCACAGTACCGGTGCGTACCGTTACAAAAAAAAAAAAAAAAAGCACTGGTTTTTGACACAATTTATGAAATAATATCTGTTTTTATTTACAGATAATGAATAAATTTATTCTTTTTATTTTATTTTAATAATAACTTTAGTAATTGATGTCTGGTTCAATCATGCAAATAATTATATGACTGATCCAAACTTATTGATACAATTACGCTTAATAAAAGCTTTCCTTTTTTTTTTTTTTACATATTTTTTAAATATTTCTCTTGTTTGCAGATTACAATCCCAATGTTAGGATTCGCTACAAAACTAATGTCTCAAACACAGACTTTACTTCATGTAAACAACAGAAATTACAATTGGCGACAGACTCTACTTTCGATGTCTGGTGTCAAGATAAAGTCAACGTTATGGCAATAAAAATAGAAGGAAAGTTTGCCAGCCTGTGTTCTCTATACATAAGTGGAGGTAGGTATCTAAGTGGAAAAAATAGTAAATGTTAAGTTTCCCTTTCAGGGCATGCGGACTATAGGGCAGATGATGTTAAGGTCATCTGTTTTGTTTTTTGATCAACTGTCAACGAGCAGGGTATCATGTGACCAGCACAACGATCATGCGCTACGCAAACGTAAGTCAGGTATCCATTAGAGTTGAATGGAATAAAAATCCCGAAATTCAAAATCCCAGTCTTCCCCAATATTCGAACCCAGGACCCCAGGTTTGGAAGCCTAGTGCTTAACCATTCAGCCAACGCGCTCCCGATAGTGGAAAAACAACTGTAGTTTTTTTTTAAAGTGCGGATTTTGTATATTTAACTAAGTTCTACTTTAATATTGTACTAAATAGCATGCTTTTCTTTTGCTTCAATAACTGAAATATGTCCTTAACATTAAAAAGCTCTAGAAGAATATATGTAATGTAGAATCTTGAGAAATCCAATACATCTAAAACCTACGTACCAATACGTGTATAAAATTATATATAAACAACTTATTAATACGCTTATAATAACTCACTCAATATATCTGTCTGTCTGTTTGTCTCTCTGTATATCTGTCTGTCTGGTAAAATTGTTATTTCTACCACACCCGTTCTCGGATTAAGTTGAAACTTTGCATAGTTATTCGTTGTCATAGACAAATTATGAATCAATAAAAACAAAAACACTTATTTAATTAATTAAAGGCATTTAACTATTTTATTTGACATCAACAAGGGAATTAATACTTCAGTATTCACAGATGCGGCCAAATATGTAGGATTTCATCCAATTAAATAATTGAACACGTTATGTCTCAAACTGCCATATGCGGATCAAGTTGAGACTTTAAAACAATTATTAATTACAATTATGAAAGATATAGTTGTGTGTGCCTAGTTCTTCCGCTTAGATAAACTTTGTTTTTTTTTAATGACAATACCGACATTTAAGCAACTAAAACCAACCTGGAAATCTCCCCACATCTCTAACAAGACTAAAATAAGAATCCTTTACTCTAATGTCGAGAAGACTATAATATATGGTACTGGAGAATAACTGAAGCAATAACAAAAAAAAGGACATACTTTCATTAAAAGATGTATGAAAAAAAATCTTTAAACTACACTGGTACGACAAAGTAGAAAACACCAAACTGTGGGAGATGAGTGGACAGAAAAATATAGAGGTGCAAATATCAAGAGTATTAAATGTCAGATAAAGTAAATGTCAGATATAATAAAATTAGTTTTACGGTTATCATGGCAGGAGGTGTCGATGGGGATAATCTTCAATTGTCTATAAAATACTCCAAAAAGCAGGCGTCTCGGATAGCCTCTGACAACTAAGTCCAGCAACTGGCCTGCTCGTCGTGCAGGGGTGAAGGCGGATACCTGGCGCCACAAAACCGGGAGTTTCGGGCAGATGGAGCTCGTAAGCCTAGTAAGGCAATTCGTCTAGGAGAGGGGTACCCTAACTTCAAATCTTGAGGAAAATCAGAGTGAAGCCCCTTAGGAAACTATGAAATTCCCTCCGGCAGCTTCTGCAACTGAGCTGATGCCAAATGTAAGCGTTCCTTTGGATCTCATCAGCAAGGTCGAGAGACGGACCACGACGCTGGGCCATCCATGACCCCTTTATCTAAGGCCCAGAAATGCGCCCAGGAGAGGAAACTCTGGTGCTGCTGCAAAGCGGTTAAAACAATACAGGAGACAACAGTTATGGGTTGTAAGTCCAACTTGATATGGATTGACGGTGGGAGAGGTCTTTGCGCCTCAGTAATCAGCTACCGCCCGCCTCAACCTGGGCAGCCCTCAGACAGTTAGGTGCTGATCCATCATAGCATGCCTGCTCTAATGGGTGCTTAGAGCTTAGTTTAAAAGGATAAGTAGTTTGAAATTAGCCCAAGACCAAACAGCATGGAGAGAGAGTGTAAATGCTGGTACGAACTTCGCCGTGAGCAAAGAAACAAAGCAGCACCAGTCAAGAGAAAGAAAAAGAAATCTGCACAGTCAGCTATCCCTAAGACAGACGCATATACATGAACGAACTGTGGCAAATTCTGCCGCTCCAGAATTGGCTTAATCAGCCACTCCAGATTCTGCCCCGTCTCAAGACGAAACCAAAGACATTTACTCACCTGGGGGAATTCATTGTCTTCCGTGACAGAAGCCATATATATATATATATATATATATATATATATATATATATATATATATATATATATATATATATATATAATATATATATATATATATATATATATATATATATAAGTCTTTAAATCTCAAACATGTGGAAAGCGCTCTTAAGTGTCTTCAAGCTAGTCAAGGATTCCGACCTTTCCAAGTGCAATCCTCTGCCCTACTGCAAGAAGTTTAGCCTGTGACATATTAATATTGTTTCTAAAGGGAACGAGTTAAATTTAAATGTTAACTATGCATATTTGTATTTAACCTATATCCACTTATATTGTCTGTCTAGTTTGATTCGTATACACATTTTTTACTCCCACTTCCCATTCTCTGATAAAGTTGAATTTTTGCACAATTATTTATTCCCAAACACAACGCACAACACATAATACAATTCGTTAATCAATTAGTTGTGAATACTTAGTTTTATTTTTTTAAATTAAAATGTACTTTGCTAAAAGGACAAAAGCGTTGTGTAAAGAATTCGTTTTTCCCTAAAAATGGTAAATTGTACACTTCTATTTTTAGTAGTACTTCACCAGCACAGTGGCAAGCACATCGACATTTTAATCTGCTTTTGAAGAGAAACAAGGGAAACCTTCTCCAAGTTACCACCCTGATCCATTAATGTGATAGTTCGACAGTGCACTGAGCATACCATAGATTAGAAAGTTGAAATCAGCGCAAACAATCAATACAAATATTTCCATTCGTTACAGTTTATTATTTATAGTTTTGACATTTACAATGTATTTTTTAGTGATTCAAAATAATTGATGTAATTTCACTCAATAGAACGCTTTGTATCTTTAAATTATTTTCAATATATTACTTGTATTTTGTTAATATTGGTTTTGTTGTATAACATTTTAAAATGTCTATTAACAACTGTTTTCAATTATAATATTACATATTTCCAATTTCCATTTCAAATTATCATTATTTCACTAAAGGTCGCAATTTTGCATTTGGACAGAAAGCTGTATTAGTCTCTAATTATAAAGAAAATACAAGTGTCTACTTTTGGACTATGGCAGTGGATGGTGACACAGACAACCCAGATATCTATCGTTTGAAAGCCGAAAGGGGAACAGATCTTTCGATAACTCTAAGTCAACCAGTTGTAATGACTAGAGTTGTATTATATCAGTATGGTATGTACAAATGAATTTAAATTCTTTTATATTTTCAAGATAATATATTTTATTACAATCTATGATGTAACGTATTAAAGATAGATAGATAGATAGATAGATAGATAGATAGATAGATAGATAGATAGAAAGAAAGAAAGATAGACAGATAGATAAATAGATTGATAGATTGATTGATTAATTGATAAATAGATAAGATAGATAAGATAGATAGATTGATAAAAAGATACGATATATAGATTGATAAATAGATAAGATAGATTGATAAATAGATACGATAGATAGATTGATAAATAGATACGATAGATAGACAGATTATAGAATACATTGGCCTTTATTCTAATTGAGTTAATTTGTAGGAACTGTCTTAGGTCCACTACTATTTTTAATTTATATAAACGACTAACCAAATTTAATTAGATCAGGAACAAAAGTCAGATTATTTGCTGACGATTCCATAATATATAGAACAATAAAAACAACACAAGACACAGACATTTTACAAAAAGAATTAGATGAATTACAGAAACGGGAAACAAATTGGAGCATGTCTTTTCACCCAGAAAAATGCCAATTATTAAGAGTAACATAAAAAAAGACTAAAACAAAGTAATTCTACTTATCCTATTCATGCTAAATCAGTAACACAGACTGAAACTGCAAAATACAGGTACCAAGGTGTTATAATAAATGAAAAACAATCATGGAATCCCAATATTGATAACACTAGAAAATATAAAACAAAGCATTAGGATTTATTAAAAGAAATTTCTATAAATCAAATAAGAACATAAAACTAAAATGTTATTTAACCTTGGTTTGGCCTATAGTAGAATAAGCATCCTCTGTTTGGGACCCCTCGACTCAAGAAAACATTAAGAAGCTAGGGTACAGACACAAAATAGAGCAGTAGATTCATAACAAACGAATTTGACTTGAGTAACAACTTTCATTAAATGTAGAAAGCCTTTAGGATAGAAGACTCAAAAGTTAAGTAGCAATTAAACATAAAACATTAAAACTTATTATAGAAATACAAAAACAAAATCTAATAAAATACTCAGAAAGACACAAAGATAAAGGCACATTCCTCATCCTATATGCTAGGACAAATGCTTCTTCTTCCCTAGTGCTATTAGAGCATGGAATGGGTTGCCTGAGTCAGCCAGGAAAACAAATGACCTGGCAAAATATAAGTCATTGATTCAGATGGCAGGCAAGGAGCGCTCGATGCCCCGCCGCCACCCTCAGGGGTGGGGGATTTAGAGGGGCACCACAAATAAAAAAGGAAATATGATTTAGTGGAAATTTTCAATTTTTTTATCATTATAACTAACTAACATTTTCACAAAGAAATAATTACTTATTGCATCACTTAGCTGTTGTATTAATTATTATGTTGTTTTTATAAATTACACAAGAGACTTCCACTAACATTAAATCTGATGTATTCACAGTGTCAGATATAATGCGCTGTGTTTATGACACTATGCCAATTGGTATCTCAAAAATAATTGTGTTTTCAATAAAAAAAAAATCTTTCAGAAATCACCCCAACAAGATCAAGTAAGCCCCAAAGACCACTGTGAATAAACACCTGCCTTAACGTGGTAGTAGACTACTTTACGTTTTTTTGGGAAGCTTAGTATGAAATGACATTGCTTTTAAGTGAGGTTGATAAACGTCTGATCAGGGCTTTTGGACGCCTCCAGGCGAGAGTGTGACAAAAATCGCTCTTCCGGCTTACAAAAAGAAAATCAGTGTCTACCAAGCAGTAGTCAGTAGTTCTCTAAACCCCTCTTAGTGGATCTGAGAAACTGTAACTTGACAGAAAGCAACTAAGACTTCTTGAACGCTTTCCCCAAAAATGTTTGCACACCATCACGGAAGACCGGTGGCAATACTGCACTACAAACATCGATGTTCTTGTGAATGCCGGTATGAAATTCTTATAGTCCGACTGTCATATTTGGCAGGGCACGTATCCAGTATAAGGGAAGAACATATGTCAAAAGTAATTTTTTTTTTTTAGTGAGTTGAAAGTTAATCGGTGTAATAATGATGCCCTACGGAAACGCTTCTTCAGAATCCTAACGCAATATCTTTAAGTCTCGTAAGGAAACTTTGTTACTTTGTTACAAAGTGCATGTTTTACCTTATAACGTAGAGACTTTTGCATCACTTGATGTTTCATACTATCGCCATACTGAATATACTTATTGCAATATTAATGTCTAAACGTAAACATTTGAGAAGTTGCGCTACAAAGACTTTCTTCCAAGCCAATACTAGGCCATAAGTTGTACGCCACGACGTGAGCTGTGCTTTTTCTACACTGTTGGAGGACTTCACAAACTTTCTATTTCTTATTGCCATGACGCTATGTACAAATACTTTTAGAACTAACAGAACACAAAAGTAGCTCTTCATCAGATTGATTGTCTTAACCCGATTGTTCATTTTCGTAATTACAAAAATATTTCCAAAATGACTTTGGGTATAAATCCTTCCTAAAGAAATGATTTACACGAGCAAACCTCGGTCATCTGGTACTTATTACATTCAGTGAAGTCGTTTCATCAACTATTTAGGACGTTCCATACTGTTTTAATAAGCAACGTCTTTAACGAGATCAATTCATCAAGATCTGTTAAAGAAAACTAGCGACTTTTTTATATGTGGTTTAGTCAGATTATACTTTCACTTACAAAACACACAAGACAAACATGTTAACGCATCCACGTCCAGACCATATAATACTGTTGATCAGTCAAGGTTATTGAGAAGTTGAATATAGTTAATGAATATTTAATAATAATCTTTATTGTCCGTATGGAAATTCGTCTTACAATTTGTGTATTACAGCAATCAAAATACATTATAACTATAAGAAACCAAAGTGTACATTTAATACTATTCATTGTAATATACCCGCTGGAGTTCATCAATTATAAAAGTCATAGACATAGGGGCATAAGCGAGTTGTCAAAACAAGATCAGTTTTTCATGCTCATTATAAAAAGCGAATATCGAAAATTTTTCATTGTTAATGATGTTGTTGGTGCGTTTACAGGTCTCTGATATTATACAGTGTGAGTAAAGTTTTTAATGTATTCGTTTAGTGCCATTTATTGGTTGATTAAGATGGGTCTCACCGAATATGAATAAATTCATTTTAATATTGTGGTGATAGGTACCATTAGTTCTTGGTGTTATCACAGCATTTAAGAATTGAATTCATAGTAGTGATAAACTGCAATAACAATAATTGTTTTTTACATTTGTAGGCCTACCAACTTGAGGTTTTACATTCCTTGTTAGATCCATGTAGAGAACAAATTAGTATAATCATATACTGTATGCAGGCTAATATTAGTTGCAAAGACTAAAGAAATAGTCATAACTGAGCTTCTCTATGCCGATGATTACCTTTGGCTAGTTCAAATTGAGCACGATCTCTAAATCGCGGTCAACAAATTTGCATACTCTGCCGCCTCTTTCGGTTTATCTATTAACCTCGGAAAAACAGAAGTCATGTTCCAGAAGTCACCCAATAAAATCTGCTCATCCCCAAAGATCACCTAAATGGACAGCCCCTTAACGTGATAGACCACTTCACATATCTAGGAAGTATAGTATCAAATGACGAATCGCTTTTACGAGAAGTTGATAACTTCTGGCACTTGCCAGTAGTGCTTTTGGCCACCCTCTAGGCGAGAGTTTGGCGGAAAAATGGTCCCTCCAGCCTACAAAAATCAGTGTCTACCAAGCAATGGATCTCTCTACCCCTCTTTGTGGATCGAGACAATGTTACTATACAGAAAGCAATTAAGACTATTGAACGTTTTCAAGAAAGATAATTGCGCTCCATCATGAGCATACAGTGGCAATACCGCACTACAAACTGGGATATCCTTGCAAAGCCGGTACGGACAGTCAGGGCCGGTCCTAACCATTGCGGGCCCTATGCGAAATGGATTGCGCGGGGCCTAGTCTGGGTAGGGATAACCATAATGTCAACATTAACAGTTTGCATTAGAAGATACATTCGTCTTAAATTTCATTAAATGAAAGCTGACAATGCCGTTTTTTTTAATCACACAAAGGATTGGAAACACAAAATGACAATTTGATTTATTTTTCATGATATTTTTTTGACTTTTCTGGATATTTTAAATTTCAGAATATTTCCAGAACTTTTTTGTATATTTTGCTATTACATTAGATTTCCACTAGCCCCTAGAAAATCAAGAAGTTTCGAAAAAAACTGTTATTATGTATAAGTTATAATGTTTTAATTCGATAATTTACACCTGGAATTAGCGCGGGGCCTATTAAAGTGCTGGGCCCACTGCGACCGCATAGGTTGCAGTGGCCTATGTCCGGCCCTGCGGACAGTATAGAGGGACTTCTTAGAGTCCAACAGGACACGTATCCCGTAAGGGAGATGAACGTATGCCTGGTTGCATGCTGCTTCAGAAAGCTGAGGTATACACATTTGAGACCAAAAGAAAATCCTCTGCTGAAGACAGACACAGATGGCGAAAAGAAAATCCTAATAGACCACCGGCGGACAATGGTTATGCCTGCGATGGTTTGGGCCAAATATGTAGGTCACATCTGGGCAACTACTGCAGTCCTCATTGATCTTCGGACTCGGCCTTATTAATAGTTGCAATACATTTTGGTTACCATTTCCTGATTACATTTGAGATAAACGGAGGGACCATGTAAAATAGTCGAGTACTTCGTAGAAGTAAAATTTTTGTAGATATTTTAGTTAGTTAATGCACTATTAGGTTATTTGTATATTACTTTTAAATACATTTTAAATAAAAGTCTTTATTTCTGTGTGATGTTCATTGACAATTGGCTGATTGGAAAAAAAAAATGGGGGGGGGGGTTCCAATAAATTATTTTGCTCCGGGCGCAGGTTTAGCTCACTACGCCTCTGCAATTGTGAGTATGAATGACTTGATTGATCTAGGAACACGCGTAGGACGTAATCATCTTCTTTTTCGAAGTAGCGTCTGTGTTTCATAAGATAAAATAGTTGAGAAAGCAAAATATATATTTTTTTTAAAATCTGTACCTGCTTCCATTATTATTGACTTTAATATTAAGTCATCTAACTATATTTTACAAAAAAATCTGAAATACATTTTTTAAAATACAAACAGAAAAATGGAGAAACGGTCTGCCGGGATTATTGTCACTAGAGTTGTTCAACAAGAGTGACTCTCCATGGTTTCGTTATTCTATCGTTACAAGAGAAGGTGGGACTATCAGAACTGATATCATCTTGACCCCAGCCACTAGACAAACGGAGAGGATTTCTATCAACGCTAATCATCCTTCAATCCTATCTCCATTGACTGAAGTGGAGGCTTATGGAGGTAACCAAAACAATTTCTTTAACTCTTTCTCTCCGTAATTATTTTCCTCTATCCTTTTTAATTATTTAATTTGCTTAGTTGTGTTTTTAGGATTAAACTTCAATAATTTTTTTTTCTTAGCAGAAAATGTAATATTTGGTATCGAATTGTTAGGGAATGCGCGCTCCTGTTACATAACTTAAAGTAAAGCTTATAACTCCAAAAATGAATTTAATTTAATGAGGTCTTATGGACGTTGGCATCGTCAATCTGGAGATTATAATTATAATTTCCAATTATAATTATAATTTCCCATAACTGTGATATTCATCTACTCATAAGAACCCTTTTGTATAAAAGTAGTTAATAAAATTAGGACATTAAATTATATAATCCCATTTTGTTTCATTATATATATATATATAATGTTTACTTTAAGTACTCCTTGGGCCATGTGGAATTGTTCAGTCGATAGAGATCCCTGTCTACTGCTTGGTTTACATTGTAGGTTTCATTTTTTTCCCACTCAAGCGATGTCTCCTTTAACGGAATGTTAAGGAAATGAGCGTCCGCTAGATGATATTCTTAAGAAAGACGTCTTTTCGTTGACCATTTTTTTTTTCCTCGAAATTTAACCGTTTGAGTAACAAGAAAGTAAAATGGAATCACGTTAACGGAGACATTCTAATTTGTCTTCTTCTCCAAGACTAGAAGGATGAATTCACGTCTTTTTTTCAAAGATATAATATTTTACCCTTTAAAACATTGGTACTCTTTTTATTAATTTTTTTAACAATGGATTTATATCTATTGCATACTGCCTCAGAAACAGACATCTGGAGAATGATAAAGACCGCGGGATACACAATTTGAGACCAAAAGAAAATCCGCTGCCGAGGACAGACGCAGACGGCGAAAAGAATATCTTAATCGAGCACCGCCGGACAATGGTTATGCTTGCCATGGGTCTGGCAAAATATGTAGGTTACAGCTGGGGCTGCGCACCCACGGGAAATATTACATTCCATATTAATCTTCGGACTCGAAGACAAGCTTTATTATTATTTCATCTATTATCTATCCATATATAGACAGTTTATCACTTGAAAATTCCTGGGCATGCTACTCTGCCTCATAGTGGCGCCCGGGTGGAAACGATCGTAGGAGGAAACGATTAGGCTAAAGGGTAGCAAAACAAGACTCCTGTGGGGAAGCCTAAGGGGGTGCGAGAGCATCTTCATTGCACTGTGCGGAGCTGTAAAAAAGCTCCCACAACCTTGTCACAATCCAGGCGCTGTTCCTCAAGGGGCCGTTACATAAATGGCGTGTCCCGCACAGTTAGACTGGTATAGAAAAGGAAAATGGCGGGGGTCTTAGTGTACGCGGTCTCTTGCCGCGAGTCTGACCCACCCGTCAGACAGAACAGTGTACACTGTTCTCATTCAGGCAGGTGAGAGGGCTCTTGTTCACTTTTGCTGGCCTAGAGTTCCAAGAGCCGAAGGCTCAACTCTACCTGACAGTTTCAAGAAGAAGATCACTTGAAAATTAAATATACCAGCTTCTGCACCCTATTCCTTTTTTTAAAGGATGTACGGCGGTGACAGACATATGTTGTACTTTTTACAAATTGTTTAAATGATATATATTTTCAGAGTGTCCTCTGGGTTACTGGGGGCTTTTGTGTGTGAATAAATGCCCAGAGGTCTGTACTTCAGACTGTCATGTCGAGAATGGTCAGTGTACATCATTTTGCTTTGGTTATAGTGACCCACCTGAATGTCTGACAGGTAAATAAAGAATAAGCATAAACATAATAGTCATGCGTTTATAAAGAAATTTTATAGAGAAAGGCGTCAATATATAAGTTAATAATATATTCTTTATGTGATTTTTTTTCATTCTAAATACAAGCATGTTCCAATGATCACTGGGGTGTCAATTGTCTACAATCGTGCCCGAAAAAATGTCTACATTTTTCTTGTAATAGTTATTCTGGACTTTGTGATCAAGGTTGTCTGAGCCACAGTAACCCACCTGTATGTGACTTAGGTATGCTGAATATTTACTTTTAAAATCAGTTTTATACTATAAAAGAAGCCATGACACCAAGTATTGTACTCCAATTCATCCAGTAAAAAAAATCAGTATTAAGATAAGTTGCAATGTAATAAAATCTCAGCAATCAGTCATTTTTGTATGGTTTAATTCACCTATAGGTATTACAAGCATAAGCTTAGGAATCCCGTTCCATTTATGCACTGTCATATAAATTCTGGACTTCAAAACGGCACCGAATCTGAAATAGCTTTGAGCCTTTTAAAGTGTAAATACCTTATAGTGTATGAGTGCAGCTATTTGCATTAAGTTTATATTTAGATCAAATATTTGCAGAACAAGGTCATGGTTCTATATTGTTATTAAGTAGTGACAAGTTTATTTAAAACTGACGGTTTCTCTTAAGCTTTAAAAATAGTTTAGATGATACTAGAGGTAGTATTTAAAGACTGGCGTATTCAGTTTTGAGAGACATCTGCGACTTCTGTGGATGAATTTAATTTAAACTACATTGTACACTTAGGTAGTGAGGAAATTATGAAAGTGATTCCTAGTTCCAGAATTACATTTGTTTTATTTATTAAGAAAATTTGTTTTCAGTTAATGATTTAAAGTAGTATTTCCGGCATTACCACCATATCCTTTGTGAATAATGAATGTATGTAACTGCATTATCTTAAAAAGAAAACAAGAAAATAACGCGTCGCATGATGGCCTAGTGGGTAGAAGCGTTCATACATAGAGCTAACAGTGTAGAAGTTACGATTTCGAAACCCAAATGAGCTAGAAAAAATAAATTAACTCAATGTCTGATCAACACAATTTCATCGTAACAACAACCAAGACATCGTGACACTAAGCATCAAATCTTTCGTTACAGTGAGACGAGTATGGTCGCTGTCACTGTTGATATAAATCTTGTGAAATAAAGCCAAGAAATATGTAATTCGATAGGTGTTACACTGAAGAAGGATCTATCAATACAATACAAAATTATCTAAACATTTTTTTACTGCATATCAACTATTCGTACACATGTTATCATCAGTATCGTAGTATCATCATCATCTGTTCCTAGACTTTCGTCGCAAGAGGGCTGTGACAGTAGGCGTAGCCTAATCCCTCCACTTTTTCCATCAGAAGATGTTCTTAGTGGAATATCAAGAGAGAGGTCGGTCCATTCTTTTACAATGTCCAGCCAGCTGAAGGATGACTTAAGAAGCACGTTAAATAATTATATATTCTTCTTTTTGGGCTGACAATAGTAGCAGGGCCAATGCAACCTAAGCAGGCCGCAGGGGACCCGTACTTTCATAATTTGGTGAAAATTATAAAATTAAACCATAGGCTTATAACATGGTTCCCTACGGCCTTTTGATTTTCCGTATTCCTGGAAATCTTCTGAAAACTGAATAAAATCTTTTGAAAAATGGACAAAATTGTCGTTTTGTGGTATCCTTTAATATGGAAAACGCCAATTCTACGCGCGATTAAAAGAAAAAGGCACTGTCAGATTTCATTTAATAAAAATGTAAGAATTTTGCGAATTTAAAAAAAAACACGGAAGTTCCTTTCCTTTATTTATTTTAACAGTCACTGGCATATAAATGTGGATCTAAGTCTATCTCGAACTTCTATAAAAAAAAATCAAAAGCGATATTTAAAAAAAAAGTTGACCTTGATTTTGTACTTAATAAAGAATGAACAAAATGCAAAGACGAATTTATTTTCTAATAAAAAAAAAACTTAATTTTCATTTATTATCCTTAACCCTACCCAGACTGAGCTCCTCGAAATCCGTTGTGCGTAGGGACCCACAATTGTTAGGGGCCGGCCCTAATTGGTAGGCTGTCACTGGTGGGTAGTCACGGGTTGGTTGCCATGGGTTGGCGGTCACTGGTAGGCTGTCACGGGTGGGCTGTCACTGGTGGGTGATACAGAGGGGCGTCACTGGTGGGTGACACAGGTGGGCTTCACAGGTGGGCGTCACTGGCAGATTTTAATGATGGGTTGTCATGTTTGGCTCCTTTAACGGGTGTCATAATTCAGACATGCTGTAATCTCAATACTTTCACTTGTGAAGCTACCACTTGTAATCTAGTAATAGTCCTTGCATTTCTAAATCGGTTTTCTAGTCACACAATGACTTACGAGATAGTGATGTTTTTGTATAATCAAATATAGAGTTAAATCCTAGATAACAATCAATGTCACGTTTTAAGAAAATATGTCAGCATTTCTTGTGGCACCTGCATATTGAAGATAATATTATCTCTTTAAATAAAACATTTGTATGAATTAGTTTATAAATTAGAAAGTTTCGTCAAGGGAGATAAGTACTTGAGTAGATAAACATAAATAAGTGAAAAATTATTCAAAATTATATTTAATGAGAATCATAAAATTGTCGTTCCTTAGGACACATCAGCTGCGTAGATTTATAGAGACTGTTGTGTTTGCAATAACGTTCCGACCACACCTACTTCCCAGATATTCGTCTCATTCCCATGAGACGATTCATGGTCGTTCTACGACTGAAGGAAGCCTAATAATTACTAAGAAATTCGGGGTGACTCTATCGCACATAGCTTTTATTAGTCTTACAAAGTTGTAGGCCCGTTGTTATTATTTATTATGCATAGCACTTGTTAACATATATAACTAAATATTTTAATTATAGTAAAACTTTTAAAAATCCCTCTACTTTTTTTTTCAGAATGTATCAGAGGAACTTATGGTAAAAACTGTTCTTCAACTTGCTCATGCATGTGTATCGACAGTGAATGTGATCACGTGACCGGCTTTTGTTTGAAGTGTCCAGATGGCTACAGCGGAAAAAACTGTGAGATAAGTATGTCATTGTGTACTCTAGTTATGTACGTTCAGGCAGGCTCGCAATACGAAAACATAAAAAGCTGTTCTTATTTCAGACCTTGTGGTTTATAGGGCAGTTGATATAAAGGCGATCTGTTCAAGTGGCCTATGGTGTACGAGGATGCCATGTGGCCAGCACAACGATCAACCGCCTTTACTTTTCCACAACTAATGTCAGGTATGCATTAGAGTTGGGTGGACTCAGAGGCTCCCAAAGATCCCTACACAAAGATTTGAACCCAGGATCCAAGGTTCGGTAGCCAAGCTAACATCAAATATAAGATGTACACACACTGCACAGTAAATGTGAAATTTATCTTTCAGACATTAAAATAGAAGGGGTATCTTATTATGTGGCCCACAGTTTACGAAGATATCATCTGGCTAGCACAACGACCAGTCACCTTTACCCAATAAATTTGGATGACTTACGGGTTACCTAACATCAAATTTCATAGAAAAAGTCTCGTATTGGTAGATTGTTGCTGTTACCTTTATGTAGGTCTGCCAAACAAATATATGTCTCTGGAACTAATGTGAATCAACAATAAAAACGTATTCTATAACATACTTAAAAACTTAATCTTAAGACGTGGTCTAATTGCGTGAATCCATTCAATAATGGTGTTCTTTATGATCCAATGTGCTCTGTAATTCCCAGTGCTCTAAGTGATTATTGGGAGGCACAGCGCTTCGACTCTTTAACTCTTTCTCTCCCTATTTATTTTCAACATTCTGGTGGAATTCCTTTTTTTTGTTTTTTTGTTTTAATCCTGTTAGGGTGAAGCTTGAATAACTTTCTCGTTTGTTATCAGAAAATATTTTATTTGGTCTAGAATTAAAGGGGAATACACGCTCTTTTGCTATAACACAAAGTAAAAATTATAAAATTGAATATTAATTTAATTTAATGAGTTCAGATCAAAGATGGTATCGTCCATCAGAAGAGAAAGAGTTAAAAAAAAATTTTTTTTCAATGCTCAACGCATGTGCTAGCAATAATGCTTCCATTTTGTTTAAAACTAAAGAAACATGTTCACACTTTTATTTATTTATTTATTGAATTCCAGAAAAATTCATTATGGAAATGAACAGTTTTGGAATAGGGTTTGCAGTTTGTTGTGGCATTGTGGCCCTTGTGATTTTAGCCTTAAATCTGAGTAGAACCGTCCTTGTGCAATGGAGGCCAAGGTCAAAGTTCATTTCTGTTTACGATGAAACCAAAATTCAGGAGGAGAAATGTCACAGATATGAACAAATTACAAAAGCAGGTGACGACATTATTCCTTTCAGTTTTCATATTTAACAATTACTTTTGTGCACGCCCGATTGGGGCTTATAGTAACCCAAGTGCGCTAGGGTTCATTCTCTTATGTGGATTAATGGGGGATTGGAGGGGGTATCGAGATTACTTCTTGTTGTTGAAAGGGCTAATTCGTCGAAAGTGTTAATATGTTGTAGGTCTTTTCATGAGACGTCAGATATTACAAAAAGTTACTGTGACCGAGATTCTGTAGATATATCTCTAGATCTAAATATATGTCTTAGAGATTCAATAAATGAAAATCCTTTTAAATCGAAAACAGAACTTTAATTCAAAACTTGGAATCACAATAATATATAGTATGTACAGAAATGCTGGGGTAAAAAAAATAGAAAAGTAAAGCTCCCCTTTCAGACTATGAGATAATGTTTCTGTGGTTAACGAGGTTGTCCTGTAGCCAGCACAACGACAAACTGCCCTTACTTTTCCCCAACTAATGTCAGGTACCCATTAAAGCTGGGTGGACCAAGAGGCGCCCAAATATCCCAAAATTAAAAATTCCATACTTCACCAGGATTCGAACCAGGAACCCTGGCGCCTCTTTGCAATTGGTAACCAAGTAGTTTTGCCTCAGCCACAGTTCACACCAATATTTTGAGATTAGATTTTTGAAGTAGAAAAAATTCTTAAAGTCATTACCAATCATTTTCGACTTCTGCTTTACAGTTCAACCAAACGAGGAAGTGAATGATGGTTATGAGACAAGCGTAATCACAATGTCACAACTGAAAGACAACTCTCACGACTTGATTGACTCGCCTTCTGAGTATGAGTACATCAACGTACGATAACGTTCCGTTTCCCCAATTGTTGTCATAAGTCAAGTCGAAAGTACACGTACGATTTCATTACGTTGAGGTTGTATGTCGACTTTATGTTTGGGAGTGGCGATCTGCGTATTTATCAACAGATTGTATTTTACTTTAGTTGTTAAGTACTCATGTACATTTCAGCAATGAATGTGAATTTTTAATACATTGCATCTATGGTTAACCTTTTCTATTTTACTTTATAGTTATTGGAATTTTTTTTATAAATAGCTGAAGTGCATATGACCTATGAAACATCCTGATGTACTGGTAATAAGTTATATTTTCTTTCATTTTAAAGTAGTGGGAAGCGTGTTCGAGAGGCTAAGTGCGCTTGAACTTAGCTTGGCTTGGCTACCTAAAAGGGGGCTCGAGGTTCGACATCCGACTCGGGCAGAGTTGTGTTTACTGAGCGCCTAAAGGCAGCACGGAAAACCAACTCCTAGATACCCCCTCCCCCCACTGGTCCACAAATGAGATTGGACCAAAGCGCTCTAAGTATGCTTTAAGCATGAAAGTAGCGCTATATAAAAGCTATAAGCTGTTTTTTTGTATTGTAAGCACTGCAGAATGAAACTTTCCTAACTCATCCGTTTATAACACAGAATAATATTACCTTCACTCTAAGACTTAAAACATTTTTTTTTCAAATGGGAATCCATCTAGCGGTGATAAAGGAGATTTTATACCGAGATCAACACCCACACAATGAGATATTGTCAAAACTATAGCTCAATTCTTTATTAGAAGTTCAATTCAGCGTCGATGACTCTTGTCTTTACCGTGGAACATATCCTCATTGATTGCCCCAGATACCAGGATATTAGGGGGAAATATTTTGGAGCACATAACTTAAAAACACTGTTTGATAATGTCGTCCCTGGGAAGATAATGGCCTTGCCCGGGAGGTGGGGTTGTCTGATTTTAATGCAGCAGAGAAATAGTGAATATATAATATTTACAACAGATTTTTATTGAATTAAATAAATGGACCTTGATTTTAGTGACTTGGCTGTGTGAGATTTAGCCTTTCAGATATGAAGGGAGAATGACCCTTTAGGGATTATGGGTGCGACATGGCCTAAAATGTGCCGATTTACTAAAAACCCAAAAATATCAAATATCAAATTAAAGAAATACCGTTTGTGTTATTCGCAAAATTGTATGTATGACTTTAAAACGAAACATTTTCGTGTATAGGATGTAGAGAATAATGGAAGTTTTTATAAGCTTTAGTTTTTAAAAATGTATATAATAATACATGTGCACTTTATAGTACTGTAGACTCCAATTTTTTAGGCTCCTTCTTTAAAAGTACAAAATAATTTCAAAATATAGAAAAAAATGGACTTAAGCTTTATAAAACTATTTATCTTTATAATATACTAGCCATATATTACCCGCGGGTGTTAATTTGCGTATCACCGAAAGAGTTTCTAATATAGTGCATTGAAAACAATTAAAGAAAATAATAATGTTATAAGTAAAGCAAATGCATGCATTCAAGAATATAAAAATATCAGGTATGGAGCTAAATATAGCTATTCGAATTGGATATCTAGATCCAATTATTGAATGAAAACATTGGCTTGTGTATTTAGAAGTGCACGATATCAAGATGTCAAATATATTTTTTAATAAAAGGGAACTCATGAATGTAACTGTTAAAATAGCATTGTTAGTTTAATTTTATACAGATATAGATCTAGAATCTAAAAAAAAAAAAAAAAAAAATTTAAATGCCATAGTAGTCTGTTCAATAACTAAACACTTTGAGCCTAGTAAATGGCTTGTGTTGACCTAGATCTAGCTACACGCACGCTATGACGACATGATGAATGACATTATATATATATATATATGTAGCAATGTTGTTAATAGGTCTAACTGCGCATAAGTAAATCTTAAAGAAAAAAGTAAATTGAAAATAAAGATTCATGAGTAGCCCATTGGTTTTCGAAGTTGGTGACAAAAAAATCTCCGATCGCGGGTCCCCCTCTCAGGCGATTGGCCCACTTGCCACCCCTTATGACCGCTACTTGGACGAAGATATGTAAGGATATTGACATCGCTACTTAATTTGGTTTAATCGGAGTGTTGGTTGGTCGTTAGTTATTAAATATGGATCGTTAGTTTGTGTATCTTTATTATTGTTTTTCCAGTATCTGAATTGTATATAAGCTGTGCAATGTTTAAGAATGAAAGCAATAAACTTGTGGAAATAAAGTCTAAATATTGTCATTCCATTGTGTACTAGTTGCTATTGAACAATACTATAATAACGGCATCTCCAAATTGTGTACTAGTTGCTATTGAACAATATTGTATTAACGTCATCTCCAAATTGTGTACTAGTTGCTATTGAACAATACTATAATAACGGCATCTCCAAATTGTGTACTAGTTGCTATTGAACAATACTATAATAACAGTATCTCCAAATTGTGTACTAGTTGCTATTGAACAATACTATAATAACGGCATCTCCAAATTGTGTACTAGTTGCTATTGAACAATACTATATTAATGGCATCTCCAAATTGTCTACTAGTGGTTATTTAACAATACCATTTTAACGGCATCTCCAAATTGTGTACTAGTGTTTATTGAACAATACTATATTAACGGCATCTCCAAATTGTGTACTAGTGGTTATTGAACAATACTATATTAACGGCATCTCCAAATTGTGTACTAGTGGTTATTAAACAATTCTGTATTAATGGCATCTCCAAAATGTGTACTAGTGGTTATTGAACAATACTATATTAACGGCATCTCCTAATTGTGTACTAGTGGTTATTAAACAATACTGTATTAATGGCATCTCCAAATTGTGTACTAGTGGTTATTGAACAATACTATATTAACGGCATCTCCAAATTGTGTACTAGTGGTTATTGAACAATACTGTATTAACGGCATCTCCAAATTGTGTACTAGTGGTTATTGAACAATTCTATATTAACGGCATCTCCAAATTGTGTACTAGTGGTTATTGAACAATACTATATTAACGGCATCTCCAAATTGTGTACTAGTGGTTATTGAACAAAACTGTATTAACGGCATCTCCAAATTGTGTACTAGTGGTTATTGAACAATACTGTATTAACGTCATCTCATAGTGGTTATTAAAAAATACTGTATTAACGGCATCTCCAAATTGTGTACTAGTGGTTATTGAACAATACTATATTAACGGCATCTCCAAATTGTGTACTAGTGGTTATTGAACAATACTATATTAACGGCATCTCCAAATTGTGTACTAGTGGTTATTGAACAAAACTGTATTAACGGCATCTCCAAATTGTGTACTAGTGGTTATTGAACAATACTGTATTAACGTCATCTCATAGTGGTTATTAAAAAATACTGTATTAACGGCATCTCCAAATTGTGTACTAGTGGTTATTAAAAAATACTGTATTAACGGCATCTCCAAATTGTGTACTAGTGGTTATTGAACAATACTATATTAACGGCATCTCCAAATTGTGTACTAGTGGTTATTGAACAATACTGTATTAACGGCATCTCCAAATTGTGTACTAGTGGTTATTGAACAATACTGTATTAACGGCATCTCCAAATTGTGTACTAGTGGTTATTGAACAATACTATATTAACGGCATCTCCAAATTGTGTACTAGTGGTTATTGAACAATACTGTATTAACGGCATCTCCAAATTGTGTACTAGTGGTTATTGAACAATACTATATTAACGGCATCTCCAAATTGTGTACTAGTGGTTATTGAACAATACTATATTAACGGCATCTCCAAATTGTGTACTAGTGGTTATTGAACAATACTGTATTAACGGCATCTCAAAATTGTGTACTAGTGGTTATTGAACAATACTATATTAACGGCATCTCCAAATTGTGTACTAGTGGTTATTGAACAATACTGTATTAACGGCATCTCATAGTGGTTATTAAAAAATACTGTATTAACGGCATCTCCAAATTGTGTACTAGTGGTTATTGAACAATACTGTATTAACGGCATCTCCAAATTGTGTACTAGTGGTTATTGAACAATACTATATTAACGGCATCTCCAAATTGTGTACTAGTGGTTATTGAACAATACTGTATTAACGGCATCTCCAAATTGTGTACTAGTGGTTATTGAACAATACTGTATTAACGGCATCTCCAAATTGTGTACTTGTGGTTATTGAACAATACTATATTAACGGCATCTCCAAATTGTGTACTAGTGGTTATTGAACAATACTGTATTAACGGCATCTCCAAATTCGCATATGTCAGATGATTGTTGAAAAATACAACACAACTCTCGTGATAACTATGAATTGATTACCTTAGTAGAAATTTATGAATACATACTCTTAGGATATATGTTTTCCTACCTGTAGTAGATACTTGTGAATAGCTGCTCATATGACATATAGCATATAGACACCCTTAGGTATGAGGTATTTAAACAGTGGACCATTGGGCTTTCCATACAAACAAATTTCACGGGATTTATTTTTCATAAGAAAACGTTTTGTGATAAATGAACCCTTAAAATTAAATTTTTAGCTCTTTCCTAGAAGGGGAAAGGCTTCTGATAGTTCTGTTTCGATTGAACACAACAGTCTGATTCACTTTTGTATTTTAACACATTTTATCAGTTAAATGCAATTTTATTAATGTAAAGAATGCTAAAAACACCCAACATCATATAAGTACGTCTATATTTAGCCGAAGTTATATTTTAACTAGGTCAACTAAGAGTGGGTGTTAGCGTACATAAGTCCTACTAGGAGTTACATTAAAGCTGTACAGTCTTTACAAATGTCAATATCTTCGAAACTGCGTGGTTTTATTTTTCTTGGAAATAAAAACTGGTGAAAGGCAACTTAATTACTGTTGAAAATGTTTAATCAGGAAACAATCCAAACATTTTATTTAATATGGAAATAATTTTTTGCCCCATTCCTTTGTCACTTAAAAATAAGTGTAAACACTTTTCTGAAATGTTAGGGTCGTATAGATCTGTGACCTGACAACGAGTTATTGGTCTAAGCTGCCCATTAGTTGTGACGTTGCAGTTTAGTGTTGAGGTCTTCTATAACGCGTGGTCTCGGTCTAGTAGGCGGCAGTAAATACCCAGGCTGCAAATGCACGAGAGGTCGACCGTGACTAGTAGCAATAGCCAATTGTGATGCGGCGTCGTTTCGACAAAGATCACGTCGGATTTGGTCATCTGATCATCCAGAAAGGTTGAGCAATGTTTCATCAGGCTTTAGAGGGTCTTCGTGGACCCTATATAAAGAGCGAGGGTACCACAGTTCATTATGGTACAGTGTAATGTGGTTCAGTGTGGTTCAGTACAGCGCACTACGACGGTTTGGTTCTGAGCTAAGACACCTAACGAGTCACGATCTACGATCAACTCCGGTACAGCGAACCCAGTGCAATGTGAAGTCAATTTGGGATAGTTGAACCCAGTGCAAGTCCGGGACGAGGCGAAGAGGCCAGTAGAGCTTAAAACAGCGGTATAAGAGTTTAATCGCCAACAGTGAAGCATTTGTTCAGACAGTTCTACATGTTGCCAAGTGTACTGTTTTAGATTTAATTTATTAGACATTAAAAGTTTAATTTTGTCAAGTTATTTGAGTGACTAGAATCGTGTTGTGTAGTTTGTAGAGAGTCTGAATAGCGAGAGTCGTTACAATATTTTAGAAAGTCTGATCTCAATATCACCCACATTTTGCTAAATAACATAATGATAAGGCCCCTCTGACGCGAAGTGACCAATGGATTATCTCATTGAAATTGAATGAGTGCCTGCGCATTATGAGCTAAGGTCAAACGATGTCACCCAGACAACATTACCCATGACGCCACCTAGTTGATGTATCCACAGTAACGGCAAGTACGAATACAGGTTGGGGTCAGCGGCGTCGCAGGCTCTGACAATGTGGAGGAATGTGTGATACAAACTGTTCAAGGGTCAACGAATGTTATCTTTTAATAAAGGTTGACTCCCGAAGTCTTTAACCTTGTTTGGGTATAATTCCAATTAGCGTTCATAACGTAGTGTACATTAATTTCACTTAGCAAGATACAAATTGTGTACAACTGTGTACATGTATTTGTAATTTTAATGACTTATGCTCTTGTTTGCCATTAGACCAGACCTTAAGAGGAAATCACACTTATAAGAATGTTAGAAAAGATATCAATGTATTCCGCTTTAACTTATATTGTGTCGTCACATCATTTTCTAAGTTGTGTTAACTCAGTGGTGCCAATCATTGTTCAGTCTGGGGTGCAATACAGTTGTTTAAAGGGCCTCTCGTGGGTCGCATTGCCAAACGAAAACTCTTACGGAGTGAGCCTTATCATTGATTGTGAGCATCAATTTCCTAAGACCGGATAGTGGAAATAAAAGGGTCGGATATGGATCGCTGTCTCTAGTTTTGGAATCACTGTAATAGATTGTAGTATCGTAATTACTACCTACTAGTGGACTTTCAGAAGAAGTGTTCTGTGTTTGTGTTTTGCAAAGCAATTCACACATTTAAAAAAAACAAGCTAATTGTACATGTTGGATGCGCTGATGTATGTATTGAACATTCACTCAAAGAGAATAATTTCATCTGTAGAATGGGGAATTTCTTTTTGCTGATAATGTTTGGATTATACTTAGACTTAGGATCTTTACAAGTTAAATATAAAACTTAGAAGTAAAGAGCTAAGGCAAAGAGAGAGAGAGGGAGAGAGAGAGGGGGAGAGAGAAAGGGAAAGAGAGGGAGAGAGGGAGAGAGAAAAAGAAAGAGAGGGAGAGAGAAAGGGAAAGAGAGTGAGAGAGAGGGAGAGAGAGAGAGGGAGAGAGAAAGGGAAAGAGAGGGAGAGAGGGAGAGAGGGAGAGAGAAAAAGAAAGAGAGGGAGAGAGAGAGAAAGGGAGAGAGAAAGGGAAAGAGAGGGAGAGAGAGAGAGAGGGAGAGAGAAAGGGAAAGAGAGGGAGAGAGAGGGAGAGAGAGGGAGAGAGAGAGAGAGGGAGAGAGAAAGGGAAAGAGAGGGAGAGAGAGGGAGAAAGAGAGAGAGAGAAAGAGAGACGAGAAAAAGATTAATAAATAAATAATTTGGTGGATTGGTTAATAGATGGATAGAGTGATGATTAAATAAAAAGACGGACAACGCTCTCAGATGTCTTTTTAAGATGTAAGAGATCTATCTCTCTTGGACATTGATTCCGAGAAACAGGTCTAAGAGTTTACAAGCTTTTACGCTCGAGAGTATCGTTGTATCATTTAACTCTAAGCAATTAGCAACCAAAGTAAAAAAAAAATAACCAGTGATTTCTATACGTAGATGCCTTTTTTAACACTACAGTTCTGTGTTAGGGTTTGGCGATTTTGTTATGATGCTACTATTCTGCGTACTTTCTTTGCCTCTTTGTAATGTTTTAGATGTTATGATATTATTTCTTAGTCAGATGCTTTGTATATATAATATATAAAATTATTAATAACTTAATTTTTTTAATGCAAATCATTTCATTAGAACCAAGCAAATCCTGCGATATTACAGATTTCTGCCAGTACAAATGTCAGTGCAGTAAAAAAAATGTCAAGATGACTTCCAATGTTCTGAAAATGATAAAAGTAAAAGTGGATGGTTTGGGTACAGATGTCAATATCGTAAGTAGCTCTAGATATTAATACTGCTTCTCATTTTGTGGTTGAGCACAATTGAAGATGGCTATGAAGCTCAATCTTCGCTATGATTAGCCAACGGCACACAAGGCACGGGAAGGTTGGATGTGTCTACATTGTTACTTACTTTTCTGAGTGATCCGCTCTTTGCGAGCTCTGTCCTCTTCACCTTGTGGCTTAAAACACCCACATTTTGCGGCTTCAAGCCTTGACAAGCGTCAGTGGTGGCTACTTCCTAGTCATAGTTGTCAATACTCCTTGAACGAGCTCTTAAGATTATCTTTAGAGCTTTCAGTCTCTTGTTTTGACTACCATGTGACATACTTTCCAGTGCACAGCTCATCATAAAAAAAAACTTGTGCATTCCAAGTAACACGTAGTCTTGATGTACTGTGGTTTTCTTCCTGGTTAAACTAAAAGTGTTTTTATATGTGTCATCAGTTTTAGAACCCCTGTAATATCTGATGACTTTTAGTTACTGAACTATTCCGTGCAGTCCGCACGAGATTTTGTCTGGGCGGAAGCTGACCACGAGGTGGACAAGTTAGTTGATCTTAGACTCTGGTAGAGAGAGGAAAGTTATGGATATTTTTTTATAAAAGAGCAATGTACAAGTATGGAGGTTATTATAATTGATTTGTATTCAGAACTTATTTCCTTGGACGTAATTTGTGATTGCTGAAGTTGCCAACATCTTTATGATTTATTATTTTATGTAATAAAAACCATGTCTGCTACCAGTGAGTCTATTACTTATTCTAAATATTGTAGTCAAAGAGTTTAGCATGTTAGTGTTCTCACGCACTAGCAAATATAGTGCGCGAGTGAAAGTATTTAACTAAAAAGACAAAGAATATTATATTATCTGCCAGAGGTATCTACTACACACAACGACGTTCGCGTTATCACGCCTACAACAAGAACTAGGCTGTGACAATATGAAGCATACATAGTGTACGTTTCTTTTCCATTTCCGTTAACATTTTAATTTCTTTAGGGCCTCACGTAAGGGGAAAAGCTGTTATTAGGTTTTGTGTCAAATGTCCGTCTGTCAAACTCAGATCTCAAAAATGAGATGAGAAATGAAAAATATTATTTCACTATGAGTCGAGACCTGCAAAGTTTAGTTGCAACAGCGACTTTTTTGTTTTTTAAAAGTAGTTTATAAATTAATTATGCAACCATTTTTTTTTTCATAAAATACACCAATTCTATGACCTTTCCAGGTGTAGTCCTCATACTTATGCTTAGTAGCCTTTCCGAACCACCAACTGGAGAGACTACTGTGGGAAGTAGACTGTTCTTGACAGCAAAGCCCGTACCATGCACTCGCGTCTCATTCTGTGCTTTCTCTTTCCAAAAGAAAGTGTAATTAGCCTCGCGGAGCATGCCGTCTTGGGCCAGTAGGGTTTCTTGGAGAGCTGCAATGCCAATGCGTTGTCTTTTCAGCTCGTTGTTTATGACTGTCGTCTTCCTTGCATCGTCAACCTGCCGAAGGTCATCTATGAGACCAGGACACATTGTCCTGTGGGCAGTAGCATAACAGGAATTTTCTTTTTCATTTTTCTTCTTTTGTTGCTTGGTGCAAGTTTCCAGCCTACTTGTCGTTTTAAGGTCTAAGCACCCATTACAGCAGGCAGGCTGTGGCGAATCAGCACCTAACTGTCTGGGGGCTGTGTCCAGGCTGAGGCGGGCAGTAGTGATATATAAGGCGCGAAAACTTCTTTTACGTCAGAGACAGCCGTGGCGTCCATACATTACTCTAATCAAGTTGAACTTATAACCCGTAACTGTTGTCTCCCGTGTTGTTTTAGACGTTTTTCAGCAGCACCAGAGTTTCCTCTCTGGGGCGCATTACTGGGCCTTAGATAAAGGGGTCATGGGTGACCCATGCGTCATGATCCCTCTCTCGACCTTGCTGATGTGATCCAAAGGAACGCATCGCGTTACATTTGGCACCAACTCAGCTGCAGAAGCTGCCGGAGGGAATTTAAAGGCGTCACTCCTGATTTTCCTCGAGGTTGTCACCTGAAGCCTTTTTTCCGCAAGGCAGCTGGGGTTTGAAGTCAGAGTACCCCTCTCCTAGATTAATTGCCTAACTAGGCTGACGAGCTCCATCTGCCTGAAGCTCCCGGTTTTGTGGCTCTAGGTGTCCGCCCTTCACCTGTTAGTAAGAGCGGTTTTGCCAGGCTTAGTATCTAAGCCACACGAGCAGGTCAAGTGCCTGACTTAGTTGACATAGGCTATCGGAGACTCATGCCTTTAGAAGTATTTTATTGACAATGGGAGCTTATCCTCCTAGCCGTGACTACATTTGAAACCAAATTAATAATATAATTAAGAAAAAAAAAACATGTGCAAAATGTGTTTAGAATATGTTATACATTTTTTTTTCTTCCCCCCCCCTCCACACCCCACCCCACAAATAAAAATACAACAAAAGATTTGGCTGTGTCCGGAGCAACAGTTTTTACCGAGCCGTCTGGGCGGAGAACTGACTGGGATGACCGACCAAGATGATAACACCTGCAATAATGAGGAAGATTTGAGCTCTGTTACATGGAGGTGGGAACATTCAAAGGCCATTCCTCTTACCAGGACGAGGTTGACTGTAAGCAAACCACGTGAGTTGAGCCAAACACCCATACACACACATAAGCATACACATCTATAAGTGTAGCAACACATAAATAATGTTATTTAACCTGGACAAGAGTAACTGTAAAAGAACCACGTAAGTTAAGTAAACATCTAAAGGCAGACATGCAGATATATTGATATTGGCATAAAGTTTGTTATATTAAAATAAATCTTATCTTTATCAGGCTTCATATATAGCATGATGTTTTATAAAATATTTCTTGACATAACTTTATCAAAATACAATTTGTCACCTAATGCGTCAAATAATAAGTGACATTGAAGAATGTGAGAAACCAGACATAATTGCAGGAACAGAAACTTGGCTACACCCTGAAATTTATAATGCAGAAATTTTCAATAGTAATTATGAAATTTTTAGAAAAGATAGGGCTGATAATCATGTTGGAGTTCTTCTAGCAATAAAAAACACTCTTATAGCAGAAGAAATTACCTTACCTAACTCAAAAAATATAAATAAACATTTTGTAAAATTAATGCCACCTCAACATCCCTAATAATAGGCAGCATTTACAGACCACCAAATTCTAGTTTAGAATACATGCAGGAACTATGTAATCAGATTACTACACTTAAAGAGACAAATAAAAATGCAGGTTTTTGGATTATGGGTGATTTCAACCTACCTGATATAAATTGAAAAACACTAACCATAGATAAACACCAAAACCTTAAGGACATAAATGAACTTTTCATAGAAACTTTACATATCCTAAGTTTAGATCAAATCATTAAAAAGCCAACTAGATTAAACAACACATTAGATCACTTCTTAACCAACAGACCTGGATTAGTAGTTGATTATGATATTATCCATGGTCTATCAGACCATGAGATCATAAAAATACACAGTCGGATAAAAGCAGTAGCCTATTCAAAACCCAAAAGAAAAATTTTACTCTGGAATAAATGTAACCTAACACAACTACACCAAGCTGCATTAAACTTTCAACAAACATTCTTATTAGAAAAAGACATTAACCAACTAGTCGATGACCTCAGGAATTTCATTAAAAACCATCTTAAAAGCATTATAGAAAATCATATACCAACTAAATACACAGTAAACAAAATAAATAAATGCTGGTTTAATAATAGACTAAAGAAGCTTTCTAAAAAAAGAAGAAAAATCTGATCCAGGAAACTACAGACCAGTATCACTTACCAGCATCACATGTTAAATCCTAGAACACATAATATGTAGCAACATCATAAACCACTTAGACAAACAAAATGTCCTCACACCATACCAACATGGCTTTAGGAAATATAGATCATGTGAAACACAACTAATAGGACTAATTGATGATTTTTCAAAAGGTTTAGATAATAGTGAACAAATAGATGCTATCTCACTAGATTTTTCTAAGGCTTTTGACAAAGTTCACCACCATAGTTTGCTTAAAAAATTAAAATATTTTGGCATTAATGGTCCACTGCATCAGTGGATTATAGATTTTCTGATAGGGAGAGAACAAACTGTAATAATAAATGGCTCTAAATCAACAACGATAACAGTAAACTCAGTTGTACCTCAAGGAACAGTCTTGGGTCCACTACTATTTTTAATTTGCATAAATGATTCACCAAATTGCATTACTTCAGGAACAAAAGTCAGATTATTTGCAGACGATTGCATAATATATAGAACAATAAAAACAACACAAGACACATATTTTACAAAGAGAATTAGATGAATTACAGAAATGGGAATAAAATTGGAGCATGTCTTTCCACCCAGAAAAATGTCAGTTGTTAAGAGTAACAAAAAAACTAAAACAAATTAATTCCACTTATCTTATTCATGGCAAACCAGTAACACAGACAAAAACGCAAAATACCTAGGTGTTATAGTAAATGAAAAACTGTCATGGAATCCACATATTGATGAAACTATAAAAAATTCTAACAAAGCATTAGGATTTATTAAAAGAAATTTCTATAAATGAAATAAGAACATAAAACTAAAATGTTATTTAACCTTGGTTAGGCCAATAATAGAATATGTATCTTCCATTTTGGACCCCTCAACTAAAGAAAACATCAAGAAACTGGAACAGACACAAAATAGAGCAGTAAGATTCATAACAAACGAATATTCACATTTGACTAGAGTAACACCTATAGTAAAATCACTAAATTTAGAAAGCCTTCATGACAGAAGACTCAAAAGTAGAGTAGCAATTATACATAAAACACTGAACCATAATCTTCAAATACAAAAACAAAATTTAATAAAATACTCTGAAAGACACAAAGATAAAGGCACATTCCTCATCCCATATGCTAGGACAAATTTGTACAAATACTCCTTCTTCCCTAGTGCTATTAGAGCATGAAATGGGTTGCCTGAGCTAGCCAGGAAAACCAGTGACTTGGCAGAATTTAAGTCATGACGCGTAGGACGTAATCATCTTCTTTTTTGAAGTAACGTCTGTATTATATAAGATAACTCTAAGATAGAAGGTCGTCTGACATTCATGGACAATTTATGCAACAACCGTGTTGTGACTCAGTAATATAAGTACTTGCAAATAAAGTCAACTAAATACAGATGCGAACATATTTGTTTCGAATGAATCAATGTCAAAGTCAAATCAAGATAAATCAGAAAAGAAAACATTTCAACATGGTTTTGATACAAATATTACATTCATAAAGCCACATGAAAAAACTCAAGAAGCTAAAGACAACATTGAAATTGAAAAAAGAAAATAGAAAACTTAGATACTTTGAACCTGGAGACAAAGTGAAATTATTATTTCCTGATAAGAAAAATAAGTTCTTTATTAAATGGCAAGGTCCATTTACTATTTTAAGAAAAGTCACAGATGTAGATTATGAAATCTATATCAATAACAGAAACAAAGTGTTTCATATCAACGTGCTACAAAAATACAATGAAGCTACTGATACAGAAGAAGAAGACGAAGAACTTGAACAACATATTTTATGCTTAGCGATTATTCCAGAAGAAAATGAAGAGGATATGGAATCATGGATGAATTAGTAGTACCAACTATCACTTCTAGACAGACTGAAACCTGGCAAGATGTCAAACTGGACAATTTATCATCACAGAGAAAAAAGGATATAACGAATCTACTTCAAGAATATGCTGATATATTTACAGATGTTCCAAGTAAAACAACCATTATAAATCATGAAATTAAATTGACAAGTTACAAACCTACCAAGTCACGTCCATATCCACTACCTATTCATTATAGAGATTTCCTTCAGAATAAAATCAATGATCTTTTAGAACAAGCCATAAATGAACACTCGAATTCACCTAATGCTGCTCCAATAGTGCTAGTAAAACGTCCACAGTCATCATCGCCAAGAATGTGTGTAGACTTTCGACAGTTGAATAAAATAACATGCATTGATTCTTATCCAACGCCTAATCCAGAGAATTTAATGTCACAGTTTTCTGGAGCTAAGTATTTTACGAAACTCGATTTGACAAGAGGATATTATCAAAAACCTATGACACAGGATTCAAAACAATACACTTTTACTACAGCCTTTGGCCTTTTTCAATATAATTACATGCCATTCGGTTTAGTAAATGCTAGCAGTACTTTTAACCGAGCAATTCATAGGATGTTCGGACAAAGAAAAGACACAGTGTCCTATATTGATAACATATGTGTGTCTCATAATACATGGGACGATCATGTAAAAGGACTCTAAGAAATCTTCCAACAGTTGAAAGACAATGGATTTACTGTAAAACCAAGCAAAGTTGAATTATCAAAATCAGAAGTTACATTTTTAGGTTATAAAGTTGGACACAATTCACTGAAAACACAGGACAATATTATAAAACGAATTTTTGGACATTAAAATACCTCAAACAAAAAAGCAGGTTAGAAGTATATTAGGACTTTGTAATTTTTACAGGTGCTTTATTCCAAATTACGCATCACTCAGAACACTTCTTAATAACCTAACGAAGAAAGGACAATCTAACACGATTCTATGGTCATCAGAATTAGAAGAGACCATAAAGAAAATTAAGTATGCTTTTGCACAAGAATCCATTTTGAAATTACCAGACAAGAAGAAACGGTTTTATCTAGCTACAGATGCTTCCTCGTCAGCAATAGGAGCATGTCTGATGCAAGAATATGAATGCATTCTACATCCTGTATTTTTTATAAACAGAAAACTATCTTCAGCAGAGACCAGATACTCGACCATTGAGCGAGAGTGCCTGGCGATTGTCTGGGCTATTTCAAAATTTAGCAAGTACCTGTTAGGAGTACCCTTTACTTTACAGACAGATCATGCACCACTGGCATTTCTCAACTCTCAAAAAAAAAGTCAAATAGTCGTCTGACACGATGAAGTTTGCAGTTAATGGACTATCAGTTTGATGTAAAGACTGTTCCAGGAAAATTGAATGTTTTTGCTGATACTTTGTATAGATGTGAGTAGATACTTTACAATATATTGTTTATTGTTTAAGTATATTTTGTTTTAAATCAGAAACACAAAATTTATTCATTTTTTATTCCAAGTGTTTAAAGACATTTCAATATTCAGATACTCTATAAACACAAATAGCAAAGGAGATATGATGTATTATTCAGTTGTTTTTGTCATATTTTAGTTACACAAGTTGGGAAATGTTCATATTAATATATCGATTATTAACAATAAATGTATAGACCTAAGATGTATATTATATATTTATTATATATGCTGAATGAGTACAACATTTTGAATTTGTTTTATATTAATATGTTAACATAATGAAACATTTTTTATTTTTTAGTTATGAGTTTTGTACATTCAATAGAGCAATTATATCAGTGTTTTAGGCATATGCCTTACTACTTGCTTTTATATGCAATTTTATAAATGTTTTAGGCATATATTATATTGTTATTTTACGCATTTTATATTGCATACAAAATGCTGAAAAGGCAAGGGGGTAATGTCACGAGTCGAGTCTGTGACTTATTTCGACCAATTTCTAGAAGCTCCAGTTTAAACCAGTGCAAGTGTCCAGCGTAAACAAGTTAATTTTAGGTATCCAATCAAAGAAAGGTTAAGGGAAAAAAATAGCACACGTCAGCTTCTCGAAGGTCAAAGTTACTAAAATAATTAGGGGAGAAGTTTCCATGATTCTGGAACGTACGATCAAAGAAAGTATAATTTAGGGGAAAGTCGGCTAGACGGGGTCCTAGCATAGAAGTAGTTCTTGTAGAGCGTTGGTCCTCACACAGTCCTCGATTACTAATAAGTTTTGTGATATCAGCGAGTCCATTAAGTAAAGTTTTAGTAGTTGAAGTTAAAGTTATACTAAGTGAAGTTTCATGTATCATTAACGTTTTATTAATGAAGTATCAAGTCAAGTTTTTATTGAATTGAGAAGTCAATTTGATGTGAAAGTTGAAGAAGTATAATATAATTTATCTATATGCTTGACTAACCATGCCAAAAGAAGTTTTAAGAAAATACAAAGAGATGTTTCTTTCTTCATTTCATTGAATTGTCAAGTTTGATAATATAATCCTCGGCAAGTGTAATCGTCACACCTGACATTAGTTCTGGGATAAGTACAAGATCACAGAAACAGATGACCATAATTAGCAAGGTCTGAAAGGAGTTACTTAATGTTTAAGTCTGAGATAAAATTGTAATAGAGAACAACATAAAAAATACTTTGTTTAACTCTTTCTCTCCTAACTGACGATATCATCGTCGATTCCAATAGAATGTGGTATATAATTACGGAGAGAAAGAGTTAAAAACAAGTCTTATATTTAACGTAGTGGTATCAATTAGGGTGAATCAGTCATGAAACTAATTTTATTACCAGCAATAATCTATGGGATTAGAAATATTTTTACCAATTGAATTTGTTTAGCGAAATTTCTATTTCGTGTTTTTCGATTTTCAGATTAGCTCCTTGTTTGTGTTTTTTTTAAGTTTTTTTTTTTTTACATTTTGCTTGTTTGAAATGTTAGTTGAGAGGCAATAAATAGGTCAACATATTTTCTTTACAGCTCATCAACACGATGATGTAAACAATGATTACTGAAGCCTTTATTAAAGTTAAATTGTGTATTGAAAGAGTGCCAGATTCCTTACTTTGCTGGTAACAAATCCATACGTTCTATAGTCAAAGTAAAGCGTTGATATAGCCAGACTGAATAAGGAACTAACGAGTTTTTGTACCATTCGGTTCTAGCTTTGATGGACATGCCGTATGATAGTTTTCTAAGGAAATAAATGAGCTGAACTCTAATTGGTTATAAGACTGGAAGGGCTAATCCTCCTGTACAGCCTTTGCGACGAACTGTTGTTCAGCGTAATGCCTTATAGTATCCATACAGGTCAAATGACTCTACAGACACATTCCCCCGCAGCACTCGAAACTGCGGACACTCTTGCAAGATTAGCACCACTAATTCCATAGACACTCCACAGTGTCGGCATCGGGCATTAAAATTGGGCCCGATAGATAGATATATAGATATAGATAGATATAGATAGATATAGATAGATATAGATAGATATAGATAGATATAGATAGATATAGATAGATATAGATAGATATAGATAGATATAGATAGATATAGATAGATAAATAGATAGATAGATAGATAGATAGACATATAGATAGATAGATAGACAGATAGATAAATTGATCGTTTGTTTTAACGATAGGTCCATCCATTCCTTGATGTTCTCACACTGCCTCTTAAACCTTCCTCTCCTTTTGTTTCCCTGGTTCTGTCCCCTGCAGGTCTGTATCTGTATAAATTAAGTAAATCGAGAACGAGAGAGAGAGCAGCTTATAATGACAACCAGCAGCCCAAGGCTACTCTTCCCATAAACCCACTTCAACTGTTCATTTCCTTGGCGATGACACAAAATTAATCTTTTGAATCTCGTTTCAAGTGGCTCTTCAAACTCAATTTGAGATGATCTGACTCGGTGGAAACAAAGAGAAAGGTGTTCCATAAGAACCAAATGTAAAACTGAACCAGGAATTTAATTGCAATGCAAAGTTTATATCACTATTCATCACTTGGCACTAATGCGTCGGTACCAATGAAACTTTAGTTTAGGAAGTTAAGTAAATAGGAAGATGACTTTCAGAGAATATGCACCAGAAAAGCTTTAAAGAAAAGCTCAGACGTCAATTAGAGAGCCAGAGAGGAGAACACCTGGCAGCAAAGAATTTCAAAAAGGAACAACTAAAGAGCTCTTCCAAAGATCTCGGGAAACAATCTAATAAAAGAAAAGACAGCAGGAATCGACTCAAGAAAATGGTTTTCTCTGCGTAAGTTAGGGTCCAAATTCTGTACACAAAAGCAATGTCTGCTACGCTAGATATTGCACTTTACCGGGAGCTTTGGACTCAAAAGACAAAATTTTATTCCGATTCTAGAAAGAGGCTATTATTTACAATTCCTGATGTTCAACCGTTTTTTTTAAATGAGAAAACACACCCTCTTGCTTCACTGTTAGCCTTTTCGAGCATTTTACAGCCTCCTATACAGCCCATATATATTGTTTATTACCTATGAAACCCATCAATGATATTTCTTTCTTAAATAAATAATATTAATTTCTTTATAACCCACTAATGATTTATATTTTCTATGTAGCCTATAAATAATATTTTTTCCTAAGTAACCCATAAATGACATTTAATTTTATGTAGTCCTTAAAGCAGTGGTTCTCAAACTGTGGTCCACGGATTCCCAGACGTCTGCTAGAGGAACCTAAAAAAAAAAAAACGACCAGAGATTTGTGCTCGCTGAATTAAGCGGTTGCTACTACCAAACATTGAGCCGGACATAAATACACTCATAAAAACCCTATACCAATAAACTATTTTTCTTTTATTTGTAACTCATATACTCTATAGTTAAGTAGCGTTTGAACTTAGGGACATGTTTTAACTATTTCAAAGAGTCCTCGGGTTACAAAAGTTTGAGAAACTCTACAGGATATTTATTTCTTGTGTATCCTATAAGGGTAATTACATTTCTGGTGATTTAACAAACAAACAAAATTGAAATTAAAAAAAATCATATAGATCTAATCTATCATTTACTGAATAAATTAAAGGTTGAAACATATAACGTAGCTTTCTTAATATATCTCCACTTCCATTACTTCAAAAAGAAAAGGCGGATCTATCTTTCCACAACACCGGTCAGAGTTCAGGGCTACTATCACGAGTGATCTCAGTTAATAGACCCTAACCCTAAACATATTACGTCCTGGTCACGCTATTTGTAAAACAGTAAATTAGCATAACATTAAAAAAGTATCAAGTTTTCGTGGCCTCTTAGTTACTGTGAGGGTGTTATAATAAAAATAATTTATCTTGGAATCAATTTATACACAACGGCCAACTAATGCCAGGTTCCATTAGAGCTAGGTGGACTCAGAGGCGCCCAAAGATCCTAAAATTTATAACCCCATCTTCACTGGGAATCGAACCAGGGACCACCCTGTTCGAAAGTTAAACGCTTTATCGCTTACCGCACCTCCAAAAGACTATGATTAAACTATGTAACATATAACACTTAACCAAACACTTACAAATACAAAAAAAAAACCTAACCAGGTTACAAAGACAGTTTGTGTGGAAATACAAACTCAAAATTGGCAGGTAAAAATGCAGGTTTTAATATTTTCAGAAAGAATAATATTTTGAAATTTTATCAAAGGTGAATGACAGAGAAGAATAAAGAAAGAAGGTTGACAGATCCTGTGTGGTGCCTCAACGGTCCAGCAGACCAAGTGATATTTTAAAGTAAATCTGGCCTAACTGATGCCTTATAATGAATGATTACTTAATTTTTTTTATAAATGGTCAATCTCTTATTCAAAGTCACAAGGAAAAAAAAATGTCCGTAAAAAAAAATGTCCTCTTCCATTAGTTCAGTGTTTTATAACTATTATATAACCTTCCGTAAAAAAAAATAAATACTTTATTTAAGTTTCATATGCTAGCATCGTCATGCTACAGTTCACGCGATAATATCAAAAAACTACTTATTAATTGTTGTATTAAATTATGATCCACTTATATGCATATTAAATAGACTTTTTCTCTTTTAAAAAAAGTAAACCCTTTTTTGTAAATGTAATTATTATTATTACAGAACATACCTAACTTAGCAATACATTTGTAACAAAAAATAGTTTTGACAGAAAATCTAAAACCGTTTACATAAATGTGTTGAAAATATGGTATACAGTAGTTCCAGTTACTAAATAACTTCCCTTGTTTGTTAGTATTAATAGTGAATAGTTGTAAAAACGTTTTTTTTTTTTTAAACACTGCTAGCATAGTTAATTTTAAAAATGTAGCCGTTGCATCAGAATTTTGAATAATCTAAAATATAATGATGTCGGATTTTCAATATCTTTTCTGAGTTACGAGATCTAAACGGGACGGACGGATGGACGGACAGAAAAACCACACAAAACTCTTAGAGTCTTTACCCTTTCGGGGGCCGCTAACAACAAACTTCAAATGACAAAGATAAATGTACATTTCTTGGTCCATATGCTAGGACAAAGTTGTACAGTTGCCTCCTCCTCTTTAGTGCCATTACATCGGAAAATGGTTTGCCTGAATCAGCCAGGAAAACCAAAGACTTAGTTTAAATCTCTAATTATTGCACTTGGCTTGATTAACACATAGAACGTAATAATCTTTTCGTTTGAAGAAACATAAGTACTTCATAAGAGATAGTCGTACTGGTTAAATCTGTAAGTTTAACAGCGCTGAACCTCTTTGATGTCTAATAAAAAAAAATCACTAGAAGCAATAGATAACCCTCACATGTGTCACGTAACTTAAAGCAGCTATTTAAAACAAAATGTTATAGGCCGCACAAAAGTCCTCCATGGGCATTCACATACCTAAACCCGGCACTGTTTACGGAGATTATAAGAAAGAATCAAGATAATAAACAACGTTATCGTTTTTTTTTGTTGTTTTTTTTTGTAGTTGGCCCCTGTGACTCACTTGTTACGCGTATCACACAAACTCACACCCAAAGATGATTAACTGGTAACGGTGCGTACAACACTAGCGCTCTAGCTTGCGGAGTATCCTAGTAAGACCTAGCAAAACAAAAAGTAAATATTTGTGTATGTATATTGTATACAATAGCAAAACATCCATTTACTAGGATACACTTTTTTTCTTTGGCTGTATGCTAGTAAATACACATCATTTACTTTGACTTATATTACTTAAAATATCTGTAAGTTTGTTTTTCAACTTAATAGGCCACTCAGACGACATCACTTGTTCAAGGATGTTAAAAAAATATGCACAGATTTATTTATAGTACTTTGCCATCTAATGTGTGTCTGGCACATCCTTTTTAATAGTGTAGCATTGTAGCAGTGTGGCTACTTAGAACTTTTAACTTTAAGTGAAGTGTGTTGTAGTTCTAGAGTGTTGTAGTTTGGAAACACAAAGCGGCTAGTGTTTGGTGCAGACACGGTTGTGTGGATTTGGAGTTTATTCAGGGAAATACAATAGTTCTTGGAGTAAAATGAGAAGGTTCATATTCTGTTTAGTGTTTGGATTATACCTGGACTTAGGCTGTTTACAAGGTAAAAATAGAATACAGGTGAAATGACAGCTAAAAAGATGGATATAAAGAAAGAGAGAGAGAAAGCTAAAAGATAGAGAAAATGAAAAGAGACATTAAGAGAGATAGAGAGACAAAGAGAACACAGAAAAAAAATGGAAACTAAGTGTCACGAGACGCTAGCAGTGTGCTGGCTCCTGCTTCGACTGGTCGTTGTCTAGGGCGATTCTGGAGGCCCGACAGTTGACGCTGGAACTGTGTATTTCGTGACTTTAGCTCTGTCGCAATTTAACTGGTATTGGTGTTTGTGTATACAACTCACATATAACACTGAACACCAGAATATTAGTTAAATACAAGTAACGTAGAAATGTATTGATAGATAGAATCCTCCACAAATACATTGTGACATGGTAACACACTGAAGAGAGTTGCATTTTTTTTTCTTTTTTATAAACTTCTCCAAACATAAATTCAAACAATTCATAAATTCTCAATTCAGCTTCAACTTGACATAAATTGTATGATCTAGAAAAAGTTGTTTCTTACTTATTCTGTAGTTATAATGTTACAAATTAACTTTGCTACAACTTTATACTGATACAAATTTATACTGATACAACTTAGTACTAATACAGCTTTATACTCAAAAAACTTTGTACTAAAAAAACTTTGTACAAAAACAAATTTATACTGATAAAACTTAGTACTGATACAACTTTATACTCAAAAAACTTTGTACTGAAACAACTTTGTACTCAAAAAAATTTATACTGATAAAACTTAGTACTGATACAACTTTATACTCAAACAACTTTGTACTGATAAAACTTTGTACTAAAACAACTTTATACTGAAACAACTTTATACTGATACAACTTAGTAGTGATACAAATTTATACTGATACAAATTAATACTGATGCAGCTTTAAACTAATACAACTTTATACTCAAACAACTTTATACTAATACAACTTAGTACTACAACTTTCTACTCAAACAACTTTATACTGATATAATTTAGTACTGATACAACTAAATACAAAACAAATTTATACTCAAACAACTTAATATTCAAACAACTTTATACTGATACAACTTAGTACTGATACAACTTTATACTTAAATAACTTTATACTCAAACATTTTTATACTGATACAACCTAGTACTAATACAACTTTGTACTCAAACAACTTTATACTGATACATCTTAGTACTGATACAACTTTGTACTCAAACAACTTTATACTGATACAACTTATTACTGATACAACTTTGTACTCAAACAACTTTTTAGTGATACTACGTAGTACTGATACAATTTAATAATAAAATGACTTTATACTCAAACAACTTTAGACTGATACAACTTTATACTAATACAACATTATACAGATACAAATTTATACTCAAACAACTTTATACTGATACAGATTAGTACTAATGCAACTTAGTACTAAAACAACATTTACTGAAACAACTTTATACTCCAACAAATTTATAGCGATACAACATTATACTGATACAACTTAGTACTGATGCAACTTTATACTGATACAACTTTATACTCAAACAACTTTAAACTTATACACTATTATACTGATACAACTTAGAAGTGATACATTTTTATACTGAAACAACTTTGTACTGATAAAAAATTAAACTCAAACAACTTTATATTGATACTACTTAGTACTTATGCAGCTTTATACTCAAAAAACTTTATACTCGAACAACTTTATACTGATACAACTTTGTACTCAAACAACTTTATACTGATATAACGTTATACTCAAACACTTTTATACTGATACACCTTTATACTGATACAACTTAGAAGTGATACAACTTTATACTCAAACAACTTTGTACTGATAAAAAATTAAACTCAAACAACTTTATACTGATACAATTTAGTACTGATGCAGCTTTATACTCAAACAAATTCATACTCAAACAACATTATACTGATACAACTTAGTACTCAAACAACTTTATACTGATATAACGTTATACTTAAACAACTTTATACTAATACAAATTTATACTGATATATCTTTATACTGATACAAATTTATACTAATACACCTTTATACTGATACAAATTTATACTAATACACCTTTATACTGATACAACTTTATACTAATTAAACTTTATACTGATATAACTTTGTACTGATACTTTATACTGATACAACTTTTTACTGATACAACTTAGTACTAATACAACTTACTACTCAAAGAACTTTATACTGATACAACTTAGTACTTAAATAATTTTTAACCGATACAACTTTATACTCAAACAACTTTATATTTAAACAAAATTATGCTAATACAACTTAGTGCTGATACAGCTTAGTACTACTGCTACTACTTTGTACTCTAACAACTTTATACTGATACAACTTAGTACGGATACAACTTTGCACTTAAACTAATTTATACTGATACAACTTTTAACTCAAACAACTTATACTGGTACACCTTTCTACATATACAACGTTATACTGATACAACGTTTTACTGATATTTTATTCTGATACCATTTTTACTGATACAACTTAGTACTGAAACAACTTTATACCGATACAAATTAGTACTCAAACAACTTTTTACTGATACAACTTAGTACTCAAATAACTTTCTACTGATACAAATTTATACTTAAGCAACTTTATATTCAAATTATTTTATACTCAAACAACTTAGTACGGAAACAAATTTGTACTAAAACAACTTTATACTGATACAACTTAGTACTGATGCATCTTTATACTTAAGTAACTTTATACTAATACAACTTTGAACATTCCATCCTTAACTTGAGTCTTTAATATGAGTCTTGAACATGAACTTATGAACCCTAAACTGCTTAAGGTCCAGTCACAGCTCAATGGTCTTGACTAACTAATTTTCCCCATTGTATACTTTTTAAAATCTTCTTATTCCAAATATTTTTTATCTTGTGCGTCACCTTTAAGAAACTGATGTTTGCTACTTGTTTCCCAACCTCTTTCTCTGATTGGTTAATTTAAATTAACTCTTGCTTACTCCTTGCACTGTTTTTTATATAATCCCTTACTTAGAATGATGTAGAATGAGGTCACAAGATCGATTCTTGACAGTCCGATACTGTGTACATTTGCTAAACACGGAAAATCAGAAGGTCTTTTATAAAGTAACTGGAACCTATCTATATATAAATAATTATAATTTATAATTATAACATATATAATTCTCTTCGTCGACTACAAAGATGGCTAAGACAGATTTTAGGAGTCAGTTATAGAGATCAGGTCTTAATCAAGGAAATCCTTTGCCGAACTGGGAGTCGACCCCTTAGATTGTGAAAGAGCGTCGCATGAGGTTTGCGGGACATGTTCTCCGATGACATCCTAGTACATTTGACGCCACACATAATGGTGGTCCTCAGAGCAGGTGGGAAGAGGCTTTAGACTTTACCAGTGAGTCAGTGACAGATTTTTATGGAAACAGCTTGACGGCAAATGCACCGAACGGCGCTGGAGGGTCAGTAAGAAAAGCACATTAGGTTTTTGAAATAAAACTTTTTAATAGCAGGAAAATGCACTGCAGATACGGCAGAATAAGCATTTTGTTGGTTTTCAATACTAGAAATAGTGCTTGGCGGGGAAGCTCCTGGCGCTCTCCCAAACCCCCTTGCTAGTAGTGGCGGGGAATCTACACCTTTTCCACTAACTCCAGGAAAAACCTATTCTAGGGCACAGAAAACGTCTTCCGAAAGAATGAAGGGTCAGAATGTAATAAAGATTATGTACACACACACACATATAAATACATTACAAAAAAATTTTTCCCGGGGGGGGGAGAAAAAAATCCACCCTCCAAAACCCTCACCTTTAAAAAATCCTGGCTACGCCCATGCTACTAATAATAATTTTGGGATAGGTCTATTTTGACCGACAAAACGATAGATTTTAATCTCACTGATATGTTGTTCTCGATACAAAAGAAAAACAAAACGCTGCCATTATTGACATCGCCGTACCACTGTCTCATAATTTTAAAAAAATGAGTTGGGAAAACAACGAAAATATGTGTACCTAGGCTCGGAGATAAAGTGTTTATGGAAGTTATCTAAAATAACAATATACCCCTTGTTATGTCAACCGATGAAATTATAACAACTTACCTCACAGATACCTTCAAGGCCTTCAACATTCCTAGGGTCATCCTCATTGTCTGTCAGAGGGCTTAACTGCTGCAGACCTGCCACATCACCAGATAATTGATAACTGATAAAGGAAGACTACAATGAATTTTGTTTCTCTTCAACGAAGCTCGACCCTGGGAGCGCCAGAGAATGAACACTCGTTCTTTTCTAACATCATAATAATAAAATCTAAATGCTTTTAGAAGAAATAAACAGACTACTTGTAAATTGAAACTAATTTTCCTTTAAAAAATTGTTTATTACACATACTTTTGTTTAAAATATTTGTTTTATGAGTTTGTGAATGCCCTGGAGTTACGTTCTGCTTTAAATCATACGCTGCATTGCCTGGCTTTATATACTACTAGCACGCTACAATGGAATACTTCTTAACCCTGACACTGTTGCCAACCTTAAGATTCAAAATTGTCACTAAAATGCGAAAATAAAACATTACAGAGAATGTTAAAGTTTCTGATCCGTCATTTTTTTTTATTATATTCTTTTTTTTTGGAGGCCCATCTCTAGTTAAGTCCCCTGGTCAGTGGTCCTGCCTGTCCTACCTTATATCCGACCATGACTGTGAAACAAACTGTTAGATCTTATAAGCTCATTAAAGTACAACTGTATTATGCAAGAAAGTGCTCATTCATAGGCCGGTATTATAAAAATAACTAAAACGTTTTCTTTTAAAAGGACAATCTTCAGAACAAGACAAAGTCTGCGATGATGGAGATTTCTGCCAGTATGTGTGTCAGTGCAATAAAGCATGTCAAGCTGATTTCAAGTGTTCAGACAACGATAAATGTAAACCTGGATGGTTTGGTTACAGATGTCAATATCGTAAGTAGTTCTGTAATATAAATTAATTGTTGTTTTAATTTTGTTTTCATCCTTATGATATATAAATATATATTTTTAAGTGTCTCGATTACATTTTTCTTCCTATTTACTTTTTAAAAAAAAAAAGAAATGTGTTACTTTATGCACTTTCCTATTGAACTTTCTAGATCCCCAAAATTTACCCCCAAACTTTTGTATGTAAACTATTTATCCCTAATCCCACATCCGGAAGTAGACAATGATTACCAAAGTATCATTAAGAGCAGCCTCCGTAAGGCAAAAGCCGCTATTATGTTTGTGTTAAATAACCGTCTGTCCTTCTGTCCGTCTGTAGCATTATATTCTCAAAAGTAAAAGAAAAATGAAAATTTATATTTCACCATGCGTTGTAGCTTGCAATGTTAAAGTGTCACAGCTACTTTTTGGTTTATAAAAGCAAACAGTTTAGTTTTTAAATTTAATTATGCAACAAAAAAATTCATAAAAATACACCACTTCTAAGACAATGCATAAACATAGGGGATATTATCTCAACTATATGCTAACATAGAAAGATAATTTAGTTGTAATTTTAGAATAACTTATTCATTTATGTTTGTAAAAAGGTACAAAAAAAAAGAAATGCTAAAAGAACTAGTGCACAGATGTTTATTAACCCTAGTTTACTCTGTCGTGTTGAAAAAATACATTTTTATTCCAAGCCCCGTAGCATAGTGGAAAATATATTTTTTCTCTTTTTGACCTTATTTGATATGATGTTGGCGAACTTCAAAAGTCCCCGAGAACTGGCAAAAGGGAATGATTGTAAAGCTTCCAAAAAAGGGCAACTTGGCAGACTGCAACAACTGGTGGGGCATTACTCTCCTCTCTGTCCCGGGCAAAGTTTTCAGCACTGTTTTGTTGAGACGGCTTCAACAGTCTGTAGATTTTTTTTAAGGAAATATTTTTTTCTTGCGGAATAAGAGATTCACCTTAAACAAAACAATTAGTTCAATTATATATTCATTATCAGACATCAGTTAGGCCAGGTTTACATCTAACTTTACATTCACTTTCACCTATCCTTTGGTCTGCTTGACCTCTGAGGCACCACACAAGATCTGTAAACCTTCTTTCTACATTCTTCTTCTCTGTCATTTGTTTTTGATAGAATTAAATTCTAATGTTCTTTGTGAAAATATTAAAACCTGCCTTTTTACCTGCCTGGGTGGACCACTTTGTCTGCCGATTTTGAGTTTGTGATTTCAAACAAACTTTTGTAACCTTTTTTTTCCCTTGTTCATTTACTCCAACATATTAATCGACATTGCTGGGAAGAAGTAGGTATCTTGGAGCAGTGGCGTCAATAGGGGGCGAGGGTTGCGACCACACAGATCGAGACCATTTGGGAAAAATTATATCTTGGCAAAAGCAGACATATCGGAAAAGATAATCATATTTAAATCCCTAGATATATGCCCAAACATGCTTAGAGACGTCTAGATGGTGTTTTAAGTTTAAAAGTCAAAGCACAACGTTATACCTTTTTTGTCTGAAAGTATAACAAAAGAAACTTGTTTAGGTGATGTTAAGTCTGTTTATAATTTTAATTAAATATTGTAAAATTTGCAATAACATTTGAATAAATGTCATAAACATTTAATTTTACATTTCAGTAAAAATCAATAAAAGTAGGTAATCAGTTCACTCTATTGGTTCAACAAAAAGAACTAACCAGCAATAGTGTTTATTGTAACTTAGAATATACTACAAGAAAATTGATGGGGGTAGGAGTAACACCATGAGCTACTGCACTAGGTGCCACCTAAACTGTATCGGGAGATTTCCATGCTGATCTTAGGTGATCAATTAACGCTACTCAAGATATTCCAGACGAGTTAAAAAAGTCATATTAAAGACGACGTGTTGAGCTGTTGGCTTTTATATAAAAAAAAATAACGCCAAATGATTTTTTAAAATTACTTTAAACGATCAAAACAAGACTGTGGCTTGAATACATTTCTGGTCCGTTGGTGAATTTGATGGGGCCGCCTCTGAGTTTCTTTGACAACACAAACTCTCTTTGTAATCTTGTTTTATAAGTATTTGAATAACTCAGTGGCCACCGTCAATCTCATGCGTGTTTGCACAGCTGCTCGATTCTCTCAGACGCTCTTCAAATAACTTGATAACAATTCAACCAACTTCAAAACATTTATTTACAGGGGAAACTGTCGTAGAGTCTTTTGTAATAACCGTCTCTAGACGTGTAGTAGTTCCTGTCTTTTTCTATCTACCCTTTTGGTTCCGAGATTACTAAGCAAGCTACTTGTTATCAAATCTATTAACTATGTATCCTAGCAACAGGCAGCATGGCGATCTTCTCCTTGACAACACTTCCCCCAACTGGTTTATGAAATTAATTTGACCAGAGCGCACTGAGCATTCTATAATCATGAAAGTTGGGTTAACAAAAACTATTCACACAGATTCTTTTTATTTTTAGTGTATAGACCTATTAAAAATAAATTCAATGATTGATTGAAAATAAGTGATAATTGAGAACTAGTTGGCTTTTTTAAGTATTTATTTTTGTATATTTAGTTTTACTTAATTTAGCCTGCGGTACAAGAACATTTGTGGAAGCGCGGTTGCTGAGCGGTAAAGTGCTTGGCTTCCGAACCGGGGTCCCGAGTTCCAATTTTTCTGAAGACTGGGATTTTTAATTTCGGGCGCCTGTGAGTCCATCCAGCTCTAAAAGGTACCTGACATTAGTTGGAGAAAGTAAAAGAGGTTGATCGCTGTGCTGGTCAAATGACACCCTCGTTAACCGTGGGCCTTAGAAACAGATGACCTTTATTTTACATTATATGCCGTATAGATCGCAAGGTCTGAAAGGGAAACTTTTTTTTCTTTAATATAAATAACACTATTTTTTTGTTTTTAGGAATACAAGTATAAATATCAACTCTTTTTAAGTTATAAGATACATGGTGGATAATAAATTATTAGGAAAGTATAACGCAAAGTCCATTTGAAGAATATACTTACTTTTCTTTTTCTGCATCTTTCTAACACATGTACTAAATTTACAGAAGATTTGGCTGTGTTTAAAGCAACACTTACTACCGTACCATCAAGTCGAAATGTTGACTGGTTGACCGATCAAAACGACACCACTTGTAATGCACAAACAGACTTGAAGTCCGTAACAGTGACTTGGCCTAATATTAAAGCCATTCCGTTGACATGGACGAGAATAACTGTAAATGATCCACGTGAGTAATATGCATCTCATTAACATGCATGCATGATTTTATGTTATAAATTATAATTATTATTTATTTTGTTAACACAATTTACATGTATTACAGCTTTTATTAGAAAGAAAATGTGTAAACTTATAAAAAGGGTAATTTTTTTTCTTTCTCAAAAGATTTCTTTGTTACGCTTGAACCAATGGGGAGTTGAAACTAAAATTCCTAGAAAATCCTAAAATTCTGATACGGAATGCAAAACAAAACTAAGAGTTACAGTTACCAAATGCCCGAAATAGCCCTACTGTCAATTCAGTTCACAACTACAATCAATCGTATTATATAAAGTTTTCAAAACAGTATTTTATTCCTGAAAATAGTTTTAATATTTTTTAACTTTTTTTTAAATAGAAGCCAATGGTCACCACACTCAGTACCACAAGGTAGCCCTATAAGGCTCACAGGCTTTTATGCCTAATGTTATTTCAACCAAGCATGCTTTAAGCATAAAAGTAGCTCTATATAAAAGCTATAATTAAATTTTAATTTAACTGAAATTAAGTTATCTCCGATATTTGAACATATCCCCATCCGTTATAAAAAAATTAGATCTAAGTTGATCTATCTTGAGAATTTCGTGTCAACCTCAATTTTAATACGATGAATAGGTAAACTTGGAAAAGGGACGCGTCCTCCGGAGAGCAATCTGGTGAATGGAGTTGATGAATACAAAAAACTCGCTAAACATGTCTCTTCCTCCACACTCGTTTCTCATAGAGATGTCACGCTTCTGTGATTTAATTATTATTGTTGTTAGTGCTACATTGTACAAAATAAATCAAGAGACCAATACTTTGGATCCACTTGGCATGCGTAACCCATGTGGATCAAGATGCTGTGACCTCAGATTTATAGAATTCTTTTTGAGCCTAGTTGTGTAGACTATAAAGTTTACGAAAAAATGGAGAAAGAAAGAAAGAAAGAAAAAAGGGAAAATGTTTCTTTCCTAAATTGGCAATGGTAGTGAAACAGATTGGCATTTTCAAAAGTGGACTCAATTTTTAATTCTGTTGGAAAGAATTTAGTTTCTAATGATGATTGAACTCAAGCTGCGTTGCTTTTGCAGAACACCCAAAGACATCAGGGAAACCTCGATGATACAGAGTTCCCACATGTCTATAATGGAGATGGGACCAGAGTTAAAGAAATATATCAAAACACGTTACACAAAAGCTATTTATATAATAATATATATTTCGAGGTATATAAGATATCTGAAAATAACTAATAAATATATATTCTAAAACTTGATTTGTAGAAGCCATTTCAATATATATGCGTACTATGCCAACTCGAAGATAACCGTCTTCTTTTGAAAAGGCCGAAAAGCTTCAGAACGTCGAACAATCGTTCGTACTCCTTCGTGATCAAATTAGACTGGATGCAAGACATCTTCCTAAGCTGGCGGATGATTAGACGATCACAATAATTAGAGACGTAGGTCTCATAAAGGTTCCTGTTTCGATTGCTCCACGCACTTAAATACTCTCAACATAATTATATTTGCGATATTTTTAAATAAAATAAAATGTGAGTTGTAGACTCCAATGAAATGCCTTTAAGCAGCTCAGAATACAAGAAAGGCTTGACGCCCAGGCTTTTTTTTTCATCAATAAGGGCACCAATAGCTGTACCCTAGACACTCTAACACTAGTTGTTTTAGGGAACAGGTTTTTAAAATTATTTTTGTGGCTCTGGAATCACCCATCTGTGGCATTTTACGTCTCAAGAGAGTGTCTTTTCCCTTTGCAACTTCTTGTGTGACTAAAGAGGCCAATTCTTTGATACACAGCTGCAGTCACAGATTAGGCATATGTAATCATCAGGCGCCGTTGTATTGTTTCCCCTTTTTCTACTACTGTTATCTATGGCATCTGAAAGCCGTGACCATTCCTTTAAGCTCACTCTTCACGTGGATTTATCCAGTGGCACTTTTTTCCCAGCTGTTTGAAGAGCTTTATGTCGCGTTTGCATACATCCGTACCCATAAAAGCGGACCACAAGCGGCACTCCTGCCTACTGTTAGATCACAATACAAAATGTCTTGTGGAAGTCAACCTTGAACGTGAACAAGCCAGCCAAGGTGTCTGATGCTTATTACACAGCGTGGATATTCTTAGCACCCTGCTATTCCTAACACTTCCTGATGGGTTATTTTATTTTGCGAACTTATTTTAAACATCCTCCTTAGGCAACGGATGTGAAAGATATTAAGCTTGTTTTACTGCCATGAGTAGGTTGACCTTGTTTCACTTCCGTACAGCAAGGTGCTCATCACATATTTCCGTCAGACTAAGGCTTTGATATTGTTAGTCTGCAATTTATTGCCCCAAACTCTTTTCTTCAGCTGTGACTTGGTTCTCATTTTCTTGGCTATCCTGTTGTTAATGTCTTTATCCAGTAGAACATAGTTGGATATGATTGAGCCAAGATAGCAAAAAGGGTCAACCATTTCCAGTGGTGGTCATTAATAGTTACGTGTGGTGCAGTATTTGTGGTCTTCACTAGTATTTTAGTCTTGCTTTGAATAATAATTAAGCCAAACTTCTGGCAAGCAGAAGATAGTTTGACAACCAGGATCTAAATCTGAGTAACAGGGTCAGCCAGAATAGCTGCATCATCAGAAGTGTTCCCTGTTAAATACCTTCTAAACTGTGGCTTTTGCCCTCAACCTTAAAAAATAAAGAGTTTTCCAGTAGATCTTTAATCGAGAAAAAAAACGTACAATGATGTGGCTATAAGCATAATGTAGTAGGCAGGAGAAAAATATGACAGACACAATAGGTACGAGCACACATTACTGCTTAACACCACTGCTAACTTCAAAAGATGCGGATTGCCCTTCATCGAATTTAACTGTACATTTTGTTTCCTATTGAAAGCACTCAATGAGCTTCAATAGTTTGGGAGGTCAACAAATTTTAAAAAGGCCATTTCGGCTGATAATTAGAAAAGGACATACCTCTAACTATGAGTAAAAATTCTCGTTGCCTTTTTTAAAATGTTGTAACTTGATAGTTTAATTGAAACATAGGTAAGTAGCATATCTTTACTTTATCATTTTTTTAGAATCTCTGTCAATATTTGAGATGCAGTTCATCAAAGAAGGTACAACTAAGAAGTCTTCATGTCTAAATGAGACTCTGGCTGAAGTAAACAACAAAACTCTAGACAGGCGATGTAATGATGATGTCACGATAACCTCTTTAACTTTATCTGGAAATCTGTCATCTTTATGTTCTTTTTATATCAGTGGAGGTAAGTGACTATCTATCTATCTATCAATCTATCTATCAATCTATCTATCTATCTATCTATCTATCTATCTATCTATCTATCTATCTATCTATCTATCTATCTATCTATCTAGCATGCATGCATGTCTATATAGAAGTCAATCAATAAATTATTTCAGCAAAACGTGTTTACGTTATCTATAAGTTACCAGTAAATAACAAATCTTACATTCGTTCTCAAATACTTTAACCGGGGAACCCGTTTCAGTCAAAACTAGCCAACGAACATCTAAGTGGATAAGCTACATAAAGGCATATAATGTAAGTTCTTCATGTTGAAATAAATAACAACAACACAGTTTTATTGAAAAAGTGTTTTTGAGATTTAAAAATTTCAATGAAATTGTAAAATGAATGATTCGGATAACCTTTATAAAATGTATGAAATTATTTATGTTCGGCTCAATTTTTGTTAGCAAGCGGAAATCTCCATGAAACGAAAATTTCTAAAATGTTTTTAGCGACCCCGAAAGGATAAAAGACGCTATTAATTTTGTTTCGTCTGCCTGTCCGTCCCGTTTAGATCTCCTATACTAGAAAAGATAGTAAAAAAAAAGAAATCATAATACTTTAGACCATTCAAAGTTCTGATGCAACGGCTATTTTTTCTTTCTGAAAATGATTTTTTTTTAAATCAATTATGCAAGCATTTTTTTCATAAAAATATACCACTTTTACAACTATTCACTATTAATAGTAACAAACACGGGAAACTTTTTAGTAGGGCAGAAGGGTCTCTACCATATTTCTAACACATTTATGCAAACTGTTTTAGATTTTGTCAAAAAAAAATTTGTTTATATTTGTATTACTAATTTAAATAAGTTCTGTCATACTGAGAACAACATTTACAAATAGAAAAAATCTAATTAGTATGCATATAAGTTAAATATAATATAAAACAAAAACAACTAAGTAGTTTTTCATATTATCGCGTAATTTGCTATTTGTTAGCCTGCTGGACCGTTGCGGCACCAAACAAGATCCGTCAACCTTCATTCTCCATTCTTCTCTGTCATTTGCATTTGATAGAATTTCATTCTGATATTATTTTTGAAAATATTGAATCCTTCATTTTTACCTGCCTAGGTGGATCACTTCTGATAGAGATTAATTCATTTTTTTTTCTGAAAATATTGAAACCTGCCTTTTTTACCTGTCTGGGTGGATCACTTCGTGGGCCTATTTTGAGTTTGTGTTTTCACACTAACTGTCTTTGTAACCTTGTTATTGTTTTTTGTGATGAGTTTTATAACGCACCGACTCCACGTGTTAGCAAATAAGAAGACGTGAAAACATTTATCAACTTCTGTACAATGACCCATTCATCAATATATAATTTAAAATCAGTTTTTGAAACTAGATTTTGTGATATCCTTGTTGAAATCCCTCGTTTGTAGATATAAAAAAAACTGTTCCTTTTTATTATAAATCCATCACTTTTTTATGCATTCGTCTTCGGAAAATGGCTTCATTTCTCTATTAACAATGTGAGCTTACAGCAGACTAATTTTCTTGTCTTTTTGTAGGTAAATATTCTCATAAATCTTCCACTCTATGTGAAATTTAACAATGTTAAGAATGCCGCCTTTTTTATGTGTTTTGGTTACATAAAGCATTTTAATGGTTTGTTCTTTACAAAGAGCACTTTTTCTTTATATACCAATATGTTGGTTTTGTATAAGAGTAATTAACCTAAGGTAGAGAAAGATATTATTCAAAACTTTTATATAGGACTATATACTCTTTGTGCCGACGTGTCGGATGGAAAGGCATAGCGGACCAGATGTGGTCCGGTGGCCGTATTTTGGTCATTATTTTTGTACATAATCTGCCCCATAGATCGCAAGGTCTGAATTGTGGATTTTACTTACCTTACAAGTATTTTTTTCTAATGTTAACTGTCATTACAGAAGATATGTCAAATTGTGTTTTATGAAGGATGATAGAAAAGAACCACTTCCACATGACCTGTCTCAGAGAAATACTGAATGTATTGAATAAATACCATATACTGAAGTATTTCGAAGAGCGAGCCTGCAAAACATCCACACAATCTTGATGCAGTTCCAGCTGCGATGGCAGGCCATATCTGTAGAATAGAACGCTCCCACATCCCTAAACGACTTCTGTATGGCCAATAAAGGGAAGGAAACGCTCTCAAGGTGGACAAAAAAACTCTTCATGGACACCCTTAATGTTTTCAGCATAAACCCATCCAGCTGGGAGACAGAAGCACATGAAAAGGCATCATATTGCTGAGGAAAAGAGAACAACGCTAGCAGAAGAAAGACGTCAGAGAAGAAAAGCAAGGCCAAGGACACTAGCTCCAGCTGAAATAGCCTGCCCAGTGTGCTGCCAAACATTCCTGGCTCACGTGGGTCTGACCAGCCACATGATGAGGCACAAGCCTCCGTGCAAAGCCCTCTGTCCCTTGTAGGATGATAGCGGTCATCATCTAAGCACGATGGACGAACTATATATAGAAAAGAATGATTATGATCATGGTTAATAAAATTACTAAGAAGGATCCTGTTGGTTAGAGTTACGTCGTTGAAATATTTCTTTGTGAAGATTGCGGAAAAAACGAACGAGTTAGATCTAGTTAAAATATCGTTTTTATATCATAATTATTTGTCATGATTTACAACGCTCATGAGGAAAAGACATAATGTTGAAATAACACATATAACACATTGTTAATAAAACAGAATACTGGCGTAACATGTAGGCACACCTTGGTCACAAATTGGCCCGAACTGCCCTCAAACAAATACTATCTATACAAAGCCCATATAAAGATCATCAGTCTACACCCAGACCAGGCTTGATAGTCGTTTAAAAAGACAAATTTACAATCTTTGTAACTATAATGGTTAACCGATAACAAGTAATTTTATAAAGATAGAGTAGAATATAAGTAGACTTAATGGGAATTACAGCCGTATCTTCTTCTTATCTTATAAAATACAGACGTTACTTCAAAAAAAATATTTTAATGCGTCCTACGCAGGTCCCTATTATCAATCTAGTCACTCATGTTAATCAATGAATTAAAAGCTGTCAAGTCACTGGTTTTCTTGGCTAACTTAGGTAACTCAATTGATGCTCTAATAACTCTAGGGAAGAAACAGTATTTGTACACATTTGTCCTAGCATTCGAGTATTTTATTAAGTTTTGTTTTTGTATATGAAGAATATGATTTAATGTGCTGTGTAAAATTGCTACTTTACTTTAAGTCTTCTATTCTTAAGGGTATCTAAATTTAATGATTTTAATAAAAATGTTACCCTAATCAAATAAAAAAAGCTCAAAAGGCGCTCAAAACGCCTAAACCATAGACTTATATATACTAGATCTAGACTGGACATGGAGATTTTTTAACACTACAAAAAATGTGAAAATATTTGTAGAAAGTTTGATCAAGGCGTTGTTTTGTACAGTAGTTAAAAGAAGTAAAGTTGTTTTTTTTTTCAACCCTAACCTATGTAACATAAAATTTAATTTTTAGATCTATATCTAGTAATTGAACATCAAAAATAAGTACTCTTGTCTCATAATTATTATTTTGTAATTTTTAGATACATAATCTAGAAAGATCTAGGTAATCAATCTATTTAAATGTACATAAGATGATTTAAATCAACATGATTTTTTTCCATCTAGGATTTTGAAACATTATCTCAATGGAAACAAACAGGAAATGGCTTTGTTTCATATATTTGCGTGAATGTCCGAGAAATGATTTTGCATTATTTCTAAACTTTTAAAACTAAAGTGCATTACTTTTCTAAGACAGAAAAGATTGACTCGGGCGACTCCCCTTAGAGCCTGAAAAAAAGAGTTTACATATATAAAAAACTATATATATATAGGTCTGTGTGAATCGATCAATCGCGGATAAGAATTTATTTCCAGTTTCCAGTCTAGATATAATATATAAGTCAATGGCCTACACATTATTAAACAGAAACTTTTAGCTACAGGATGCAAGGAAGAATTAATCGTGTAAACAAAGCGAAACAGCGATGTGAAAGCATTGGCGATGCTAACTTGTGCAAATAAAGCATAACAACATATGCTTGATCTCTAGTTACCATACTTTTACTATTTTATTGATTTTTTGTAAATGTATGACCCCGCAAATACGAAATTACATTTGAACATAAACTTTAGTATATACTGATATACAATATGGTATATATTGTTTTGCATAAAATGTCTTTAACATTTTTCTGATAGGATTTATTTTTGTAAATCAGGTAGAAACATCGCCTACAAACAGAAAGCCGAGCAGTCATCAGTTTATTCCGGTCTAAGGTCATACGGAGCTGACTTGGCTGTTGATGGAAATAGAAACAACAATTTTAATGATAAATCATGCACTCATACATACGAAGAGACGTCCCCTAGTTGGAATCTGACATTACAGAGCAATTACGTCATTAAAAGGTTCATCCTGTATAACAGAGGTAGATAACTATTTTTTTTGTAACATCAGAAAAAGATAAATAGCTGTCAGGGGCGGACTGGGTATCAAAATCGGACCGGGCATTACCATATAAACCGCCCATAAATGGCATGTCATATATTTTCGGTTGGGGGGGGGGCGGGATTTTTACCCCACTCCGCAATTTATATATATATATATATATATTGGTGTGTGTATATGTAATTAATCTTCATTACATTCTGATCTTCCATTCTTTCAAACGTTTTTTCTAGCCCAGAATACTCTCTTCCTATAATTAGTGGAAAGACAGTACACACCACCAAAGGGCAGCTAGGGAGTCTGGGGGAAAGCTACGAGCTCCCCCAAGTAGGGTCCGGGTTGAAGCCCCGGAACCAAGCATTATTTTCGTTATTTTAAGCTTTAAAATGCATATTCAGAGGTCTCTACAATGCAATTAGTCTGCTAATCTTCCGCTAAAAATATTCAAAACCCAAATCTGCTATTCAATGGAGTCCAGCAAGTGGTAGAAAATGGTAACTATAGTTTTGCTTTAGCTTTTGTATTGGAGGGGGAAGGGAAACCACTAGTGATGGGAACTAAACTAAATTTTTTTAGTTAAACTAAATCTAAGTTTGAACTATAAAAAAGTAATAAAACTTTTAGTAAATCACAAATTGAAAAAATTAGTTAAACTAAACTAAGAAACTTTAGTTAAACTTTTACTAACTATTTTGACCCTTTTAAAGAACGAAACAGTTCAAACAGCCAAACATGAAAATTATAATTAGATATGGGCATGGGTATTTAGATCTATATACTATTATACTCTAGTAGAAAATACTAGATCTAGATAGTAGATATAAGTATAATTATAATAGAAGAAGATGTAGATCTAGTCTAGATTTAGTTAATTTAGTATTAGATCTAGTAAACTAGTATAGTGATGACTATTATTAGTATTATTAGTTACTTAGTAATATAGATCTATTATCTATGCATCTTAGGTCTTAGTATAATAAATAATCTAGATATATCTAGATCTAATCTAGACTCTAATTCTAGAATAGTAGTAGTAGAATCTCTAAACTAATAGATCTAGTCTAATAAAGTAAAGTAATATAGATTTCAATTAATAATAACAGATCTAGATCTATATTATTGATTTATAATTTTAAATTTACATCTAGATCTAAGACTAAGACTACTAAGAGTTATACTCTACTTAAGTACTTAATACTAAAATAATTAAATATAGACTATTATGACTATAGATCTAATAGTACTATTCAGCACTAATAGACTTTATAGACTAATACTAATAGATAGACTTAGACATCACCAGACTTTGACTAGAATCTAGACTCTAACTCTAGATCTAGTAAAAAGTTTTAAAATAAAAAGAGTCGACATTACTTTTAGATCTATAGTAAAGCAAAATTCTTTGCCAGCAGCTATACAGGAACACACTGGTGTTTAATAAAAAGCAGCAAAATGTAGATCTATAGAAGCAAGGAATTATCAGGATTTTTCAAGCAGTGAAACTTGCTAGAAATAGAATGAACACGTTTATTTTTCTCGCCTTTCAAATACCTTGATTGGTTGGACTAGCGACCATTATAGGGTAAAGGTCAAAAGGCTTCCTAGTGACCTGTGTACCCTCTAGTTTATTCTCCTCTCTATTATTCATTATTATATTCTCCAAATTACATAGAACTAAATATTTATTGGTATGTATGTTAAAAAATTTGTAAAATTTGTAATTAAACTTTTTAGTTTGTAACTAAAAAAAAAAGTAATTAAACTAGAATTTTAACTAAACTTTTTTTTAAAATTAAACTTTGGCCTTAACTAATTTTTTTTTTTAGTTAAACTAAATGTTAGCAACTTTTTAGTTAACTTTTGCCCATCACAAGAAACCACAAAACCCCTTTTGGCTACGCTCATGAAATTTGGTGACTGTAGTTTGCTTACGTTGGCTGCACTGGGGCAGTAAGTAGAGTTTCCCTTTCAGACAATGAGGTCTGAGGCAAGTGATGGTTTGAAGACCCTCCCCTCCCGGCTACGACCATGTGTTATATTATAGGTGTAAGCCTAATTCTCTACAAAATAAATAAAGTTTGATAACGCATCGAAAACCGGATGTATGCATTCGTAGGATTACATAATGTATTCTATTTATACATGTATGTAGTCTGAAAACCATAAACAATACAATAGCAGCCAAATGAGTTTGAAGCTTTTTGGTATTACTTATAGATTACAGACGTTTCTTCAAAAAATAAGATTGTTACGTCTTAAGCATTTCATGTATCAATCTGGTCATACATGTTGATCTGTGACTTAAAAAATGCTAAATCATTGGTTTTCCTGGCTGACTCAGGCAGCCCATTCCATTCAAAGATAAGAGAAAGCAGAACGGTTAGAGAGGCACTTAATGTGAAAAGCTCTTGCTTCCTCCTAGTAGATTCTCAAAAATGCGATTTGTATATGAATATACCATGACCCATTATAATAAGGCTTGTCCTCGAGTCCGAAGATAAATGAGGAATACAGTATTTCCCGTGGCTGCGCAGCCCAAGCTGTGACCTGCATATTTTGCCACATCCAGGGCAAGCATAACTATTGTCTGCCGGTGGTCGATTTAGATTTTCTTTTCGTCGTCTGCGTTTGTCCTCGACAGCAGATTTTCTTTTGGTTTCAAACGTATATCCCGCGGCCTTCGTGAGTGACCTCCAGTTGTTCGTTCTGACATCGCGTGCAGCCAGGTGCTCTCTTCTATGTCAGCCAAGGAAAGTTGACGCCTAAGCTGGTCTTTAAAGCGTTTCCGTTGGACGCCTCTGTTACGTCGACCACCTTTTAGCTCACCAAAAAAGACTGCCTTTGGCATACGTTCGTTTCCCATACGGGATAGGTGCCCTGCCCAGAGTAGTTGTCGGATAAGAAGTCCCTCTATACTGTCCATACCGGCGTTCGCAAGGACATCGCTGTTTGTAGTGCAGTCCTGCCAACGTATGTCCATTATAGAACGCAAGTAAATTTTGGTGAAAGCGCCTAAGAAGTCTTAGTTGTTTTTTATATTGTCCATGTCTCAGAGCCATATAGAAGGGTTGAGAGAACCACCGACTGGTAGACATTGATTTTGTAGACAGGCGGAGCGATTTGAAGGCGTCCAAAAGCGCTACTGGCCCTTGCCAGACGGTTATCAACTTCCCTTGAAAGTGAGGTGTCATTTGACACTATACTATTTAGATATGTGAAGTTGTCTACCACACTAAGGAGCTCTACGTTTACTGTGATCCTTAGGGCTGAGTATGTTTCCTTGGGTGACTTCTGGAACATGACTTCTCTTTTCCCAAGTTTTATAGATAGACCGACTGAGGCGGCAGCGTATGCTAATTCGTTTACCGCGTTCTGGAGGTCATGTTCATTGTGAGCTAGCAGGGCGCAATCATCGGCATAGAGAAGCTCCGTTATGACCATCTACTTTGTTCTTGTATGGGATAGTAGACGCCAAAGATTGAACACATTGCCGTCAGAACGAAACCGGATGTAGATGCTTTCTGATCACTTTCCAATAGAAAATGGCGTGAATCAGGGCTGTGTACTTGCCCCTACTCTATTTGCTATCTTCTTTGGCGTAATGCTGGGTCAAATGAGACCATGTCCCATTATTTAAAATATAAATCTTCTTTCATTAAATATCGGGTCTGACAGCGCTATATAAATTATTGTAATTATTGTAATAATTTTCATCATTCATAGTAAGCATACGTTTGCCATTAATTATAATAGTATAAAAATTGATTTAGATTTATATTTATTTTTTAATTAAATAATTTTTTTTTTGTAAGCCTTAAGTGTAGTATATTTAGATCTATGTTATTGAAAATAAAAAAAAAAATAAAACTTACTTTTTCTTTTCAAATCGCAGAAAGTAAAGCTTTATACCCATATTGAGCTGTGAATAAGTTAGGTGATTGCAATTTCGTGGCTGTGTGTATGTGTTAAAGATGATTTCTATTAAGTATTGTTAAAGAGCTAATTGTCGCGCCTATCTTTTTTTTTTTTTTGGCTGCGTTAAATCAATGTTTTCTAACTTAACCTCTCTCATCCCTCTTTTTGGTTAAATTTAATTGGAACCATTAAAAGCCGGGGGAGGGAAGAAACAAAAAAAAATGGGAGTGCCATCAAAGGCCCATGCCGACCAGCAAAATGATAACGCCAAACACAACCTCGAAGACATTAAAGCAGTAAATGCCGCTCGTGAATAGCAGAAAGTACGGTCTAACGTGTTGCTAATGATTATATGTACAGTGTATAGTGTATTGTTTTTTAGTTGTCTGCATTGATTCTTTTTTTCTTTGGTCTCGACCAGAACGGCCTATTTGGCACTGGCCCACGGGCATTTGCCCGTTTGCCGATATAGCCAGTCCGCCCCTGAGAGCCGTTGTCATTTTTGAGTAGTCTGTCTGTCCTTCTGCACCTCTATCATGTTTAGATAAAAAAAATTAAAATGTTATAAAAAACTCTTTTTTTTTTTCGTATTTTTCCACTTGTTTAACAGCTACTTTTTATATGGTATATACCTACATTAGTTCACTTAAGGATATTATTATAACACAAGATTACAAAGAAAGTTTGTATTCAGAGGCGCTCTCGTCAAATTCAGTCAGGGACTAAGAATATTCAAATCATAGTCTTGTTTTGATCATTTAAAGCAGAGATTCCTAAAGTGGTCTATATAGACCCCCAGGGGTCTACGAAGACTTCCAAGGGGTCTACGAAAGGGACAAAATAAATTGGGAGTCTATGAGATGTCCACGGGGTTTACGATAATAGATTTCATTTAAACAGGTCGTGACTTTAAATAATTTGTACATCCCATTTATGTAATTCTTTCATACATTAATATATGATTTGTTCCTTAGTTAATCTTTTAAATATTTATCCTGCTACTCAAACGAAAGATTGTTGTATTTAATTTCAATACTTATTTAAATACCTTGATTTTGTCTACATGTAACTAATGTTTAACAAAAATAAATGTAATTCTAAAATATGATTATTTAAAATTGTTAATTTCTTGCTTATCAAACAAACGGTTGCCTAAGTGAAACCAATTACGCTGGAGGATCATCCGAGACAATGCCACACTGACAAAAAAAAATAAAAAAAAATTGAAAAACTTTCGAAAACCTTAAGATTAAGTTCAGAATTAGACATACAAAATCTGTCTTGGACATCATATAGAGAAGTTGATGATGAGCGTTTTACAAGATCTATTTATCATCATCATCTCTTTACTTATAGCAAAATACGTAAAACACTATAGGTAAAACATTAATTTTACAAGCCATTGTTGTTTTAAAAACTGTTTTAAACCTACATCTTAAAGCAATAATACATTCAAGGTCACTGCGTTATAATCTTCTATGTAACTCTTTGGAAAACGACATATATACAGTTTGTAATCAGCCGCGTCATAGGTTATGACAGGATGTATCGCTGTATACCGCCTAAGGGTCGTCGGCTCCTTATTTTTTCTCAGGGTTTACCCAAAAGGCGGCAGAGGTTTGAATTCAGTTTTCCTTCTGCAAGGTGGGTAGCTAACCAAGGCTAAGGAGCCCTTCCTGCTCTAAGCTTTCGGGTTTAGGCGACAGTTACTCGCCTTCGCCCCTTCTCCAGTTAGTAAAAACAGCTCCGTGGACCCAATATTTGAGCCACACGTTAAAGATCAAATAATAGACGTGAAACTGATCTTTGCGAAAACGTTTACAAATTAATTAAGGAATTACATAATATTTAATGTTTGAAGGACTACTTCATAGAAAACTAATTCCTATATGAAAAATAATATTTATAGCAACGGATGATACAACCTCAAAAAGAAAAAAAAAATTAATTGGTTTAAATATTTTTTTTTCAATAAAAAAGATATAACTCTATAACTAAATATGTAGCTGTAAATTACTTTTTCACTATTCAACTCACTACAGTTAGAAATTAGTTTTAAAAAAAAAGTTGATGAATTTGCAAAAATTTGCAAGTTAAGCAGGGGGTCTACGGAAAAACAGAAAAAAAATTGTAAGGGGTCTACGAGACAAAATAAGTATAGGTACCACTGATTTAAAGAAATCAAATTTCAAAAAAATCAATCGTCGTTATTTTTCACTTTAAAGTAAACTTGACAACTCGTCATCAATAATAAGACTTTTCTTATTATTATAAAAGCATTACAATTTATAAAACTAAATTGATATTTCTGTTTTAGAGAACAAACTACCAAGAGAAATGTAAAAGTGTAAACTGGATTGTGTACGTAAGAATTAAATATTTTTAATATAACGGCCACCAAATGTGAGAGCGTGTATATGTCGGTCCACATTTTTCAAGCGAGTCTTTCCAAAGCAACTCAAAAGGTTTGTGAATGAAAAAAACGGTGCGCAATTTAAATAAAAAAACAAAAAAAAAAAAATGGGGTTCCAGAGAGAGAGAGAGAAAGAGAGAGAGAGAGAGAGAGAGAAAGTCTTTGAAATTTCATTGTAACAGTTGTACACTAATTCACGGGCTAAAAAAGTATGTGATGTTGATCATTCAATTGAGGTCTGCTTAGTATAATTAAAAAAAAACAGTGGGTGTTCCGGCTACAATAAACAATATAAAGACTGGGAATAAATTAACGCGCGTTGCCGGTGCTTACTGCTCGTTTATCATTGTAACAAAGTTATGAACAGTGAAAGACACATTAATTTATTTTTCTAACAGTATTCCAGATAGTTTCTATAGTCCAGTTTCAGACACATAAAACGCCATAAAATTATCAACTATGAGATAGAAAGATAATCTTAAAGTCTTTGTAATCATTGCACCAAGCTCTACAGAACTAAATATTTTGATATTTATTTATATATTTTGACCTAAAACTAAATTTACTTACTATTTACATGTAGATCTATATAAACTAGATTATATCAAGTTTATATCTAAATTAGGCCTAAATAAAGATCTAGGCTTTATCTATTACTATTTAGATTGTTGACACGTGGATAATGATGATATGTAGAAACTGCGCACACAGTCTATAGTTAAGACACAAAGCCTTAGAAGATGAAGACACACCTTCTTAAAAGATGAAGACACACCTTCTTAAAAGATGAAGACACAGTCTTAAAAGATGAAGACACATAGTCTTAGTTGTAGACAGAAAGTCTACCATTACCCACAAAGTCTAAACTCTTGAAGACACACAGTCTTTGATGAAGCAACATATGCTTGTCAGAAGCCACGTAGGCTTATATCTATGATAAGCGTGACAGAATGTCCGCTACATCGTTTTTTTTTACCTGGAATATGCTGCACTTTGAACATCAGGGCCCAGCGAGTTACTCTTGAATTCACCGACTTACGTCTGTTTAAACAGCATAAGGGTGCATGATCTGTGCGGAGTACGAATGTTCTGCCCAACAGGTATCTGGCCAACTTGGTTACCGCCCAAACAACTGCCAAGCACTCTCTTTCTACGGTGCTGTATCGTTGTTCGTGCTGTCCCCATATGACCCGCAAAAGATGAGTCATGACCTAACTGTAAAATTCTCTTTCTTTCGGCGACAGGGACAACTAGCTGTAGTTTCTCTTTGTTATCTTGTCTCATCAGAAGTCCATTTTTCACTTTAAATTTACTGGTAGGACGCTTCGCCAATTCAAAAAACTTAACCAATAATTGGTTTTCGTTTTGTTTCCATGCATAACTGGATGTAAATTCTGATTCTGGCTGTTCGATCCTAATATGTAGGATCGGTTGTCCCATGTTATCTATTACACCTGATTGAGATCTAGTTACCGCATTTGTAACTTCTGACATTGCTGACCTTTGCCACTTGTAGATATCTGTGATGGTAGGCTCAGTGATGCCAGTCACGTTTCTTAGAATCAAGTCAGCTGCAGGCCTCTCCAACATACATTCTTTCACTTTCTCAGATAAAAATGGCGTATCAATGTCAATGACAGCTGTGGGATATTCTTCAATTGTTCCTCCAAATGTCATACACTGGACTTTCTTACCCGTCAACTGGTGAGGGTGCACATGTAGTCTCTTCATTCCAATTGTGGTCGCTTCTGTGTCTCTCAAGACCAAAATAGATTTCTTCCCAACGAATCCAGGATACATTTTTATTTTCTCAGCATCACAAGCTACAGCTCCAGCCATCTGGATCTGATCAGATTCATGAGGGAGTTGTTCTCCATATTGATAGTCTATGCAAGCTGACGCATTTTATGGATGTGCAGTCGGTCTTGCCCTGTTGCTGGTTTTAAACTCCTGACTTCTGCTTGAACCCATAGTCTCATTTCGTCTTACTGGGCTTTTGTTTCTACATTGGGCTGCTAAATGTCCCGTTTTGAAACACTTAAAACATTTTCTTTTTTCACCCACACTTCTTTTCTGCAGACGCTCCTGTCTCCATTTTTGTTTAAAGCGACTTCTGTTATCATTAGTCTTTGCAGCAAATGCAAACTTGTTAGTTATCAAGTCTTCCTTTCTCTAATTTGTCAGCTCTGGATGTGCAGTAATATATTGCTGACACAACTTGACTGCTTTCGGTTTCCTTTCATGTAGAAAAGCCACTAACTGAGGATTGCAAGATGTGAGGATCTGGTCTCTAATGAACAGATCAATGCGACCTTCAAATGTCTTTTCAGTATTAGACAATTCAACCCAACGCATTAAGTATCTTGTAATGTCTTCAATAAATTCATGGTATGGCTGGTTTCTCTCAGGGTTAGCTTTATGGAACTTCTCTCTATACCCATACTCTGTCAAGTTGTATCTTTTCATTAATACTTCTTTCATTTTGTCATATTCCTCTAGATCTCTCTTACAAAAGTTGATACAAGCTTGCAGTGCCTTTCCCTGTAACAATGTATAAAGATGACTTCCCCATTGAGTTTTAGGTATTTCTGTAGCTCTAGCATGCACCTCAAATCTCGCCAAATATGGATCCATTTGATCCACGTTCACATTAAAAGGTGGCAACTTTGTCTTCCATACATGTTTTATATGCTCTTTGAGTTCTCATTTCGTCTCCCTAAGCTTCAACTCTCTAACTCTCAATTTGTGTTTTTCTACATCAGCTTCTCTTTAGCTCTTGCTTCTGCCTCTTTAGTTCTTGCTTCTGCCTCTTTTTCTTTAGCTATTTCTTCAGCCTCTTTAACTCTCACTTTGCTCTCTTTAACATGTTCCTCACGCTCTCTGTCTTCTCTCTCTTTAGCTCTTTCTTTCACCCACTCCTGTAGAGCTGTCCCCGACAATCCCATTTCTTTTCCAGCGGCTATTATCTGTGATAATTTGTCTGCCATCCTTTTTTATGCGTGTAGCATCAAATATAAACAATACAAATTACTTTATCACTATGTTTCACCTGGTTTCGTCTCGGCTGATTGACTTAGTTTTTTCTCGCCGTTGCACGTGAGCGCACGCACTTCACGACTTCACGGCCTTCTTTGTCCTTGACATTTTCACAATGGCGAACCGCAGTTCTGCCTAATGTCTTTCAAGACAAAGTCAAGTAACTAAATAAACGAGCCTCCAAATATGTCACAGCTTTCCTATTCTATTTATACTTATAACTCGATAGAATCTACCTTAGGTTTCGATACGTCTAGGTGTCCCTGGATCAGTTCTACTTAACGAAATAAAACAATGAAGCCACTATATCAAACACATAAACTTTAATCAGCTTTACTGCATATCACACACGCTGGTCTCTGTCTGAAAACAAAACACACTTCCGGTCATTCGCGCAGATTGTAAAAATAGATTATACATACATACACACATTCATCCGTGACATCTACTTTGGAACAATATGTTCTCCTCATCCAGGTGGCTATCATGTCTGCTAGAAGAATCTGTGGTTAGAGTGGTTAAAAAAAAGGTTACGATATTCTTGAAAAGATAATTCCTTTTAATTGTATGTTGGAAATATAAATGCAACCACTAAAGTGCACGTGTACAGTATGAAATATTACTTTTTAATTGTTATTTTAAATTACACTTCATTTATAAGCATACTAAATAGATTTGGTTCTCTTTTTTTTTAAATGTAAACATTTTTTTGTAAATGTATGTAGTTAGTATGACAGAAATTACTTAATTTGATAATACAATTAAAAGAAAAGTTTATAAAAAAATCTAAAAACCGTTTGCATAAATGTGTTGAAAATATTGTAAAATGTGATCTCACGTGTTTTTTTTTTTTTGTTTTTTTTTACTATTAATAGAGAATAGTTTAAAACATGGTGCATTTTTATGAAAAAATTGCTTTCATAGCTGATTTTAACTCCAAATTTTTTTTCGCTTTCAGAAAAGAAAAAAAAAGCGTTTGCGTCAGAACTTTGAAATTACTAAAACATCAATATGTGGGATGTTCAATATCTTTTCTAGTTTACAAAATCTAAACGGAAAGGACTCACGGACAGAGAGACAGACAGTCTGAACAAAACCAATAGCGGCCATTCCCCATTCGGGGATGCTACTAATAATGCTTTTATTTTCTTTTACAGTCGATAGTAATTCTGATCGACTTAACGGATTTTTTATTACTACGTATGAAGCAAAACAAAGCAAGATAGGATCATACGAAGATAAAACTACTTCAACTAATAAGCTAACCTATTATGCAAATCTAAACGGTAGCGTGAATACGGCAGTAAACTTTATTTTAATAAGTCTTAGAGGATCTGGAAAAGTACTCACTTTGTGTGAAGTGGAGGCTTATGGAGGTCAGCATCTCTGCTTTCTTGTATAAATGGTTTTTAATATCGAACATTTTAAATTATCTCTATATCGTTTAATTGTAGAATTTAAATAGGCTTATATTTAAGATTAAAACCATTAATTAAAATTATTTTCTCAATAATTTAAAGGACGACATTGATTACTCTAGACAAATGATTTGGATTTTTAAGAGTTTGAATGTCATTATTCCTGTTTTCAAAATTAAAGGAAATACTTTTTAACTTACACAAGTTAGTAGGTTTTTTTTGTTTTTTTCTCTGTTTAAACAAAATACCCGTCTGTTACATTTCTTTCGGCCACATTTTGAAGCATTAGGGCCTACTTATCAGTCTAAATTTGACTCTTTAATTTAAAAGCTTAATGTCAGTAAATTGAAATATGATGTACACACCATGGGAAGAGCTATATAAAGCATATGCATAAAGGTAGGGGAAACACTTGGAGACTATTTTTTTTTTCATTTGTGCTTCAAATTAAATCATATTATACGAGAATGTTATGTATGAGTGACATATCAAAAATCTAGAAAATAAAAGGGTTGAACAGCTTATTGCTATGGCAACGGCGGTAATTTTTTTTTTGGAATACATACTCTTATATAAATGCTATCTAGTTTTCATTTCGCAATTATTTTCTTTTGAAAATGTGCAGAATAATAGGAAAATATAATGTAACTAGGTTAAAGGTTAAATTCTAATATAATGCGCATCGTCAGAGTAAATGTTCTATTCAAACGTATTATTTGATCTGTTAATATTTATAGAGTGTCCTGCGGGAAAATGGAGTTTACCCTGTAGTAAACGATGTATGGATTCGTGTCCTGACACCTGTGATAGAGACACTGGATTATGTAACGTTGTTTGTATTGGATACAGTAATCCACCACAGTGTAATACAGGTTAGACATCATTGTTGTTATTGCAGAGGCGTAGCTATGGGGGGGGGGGGGGAGATGAAAAAAATTAAAAATTCCACCGGATAGGTGTCCAAAATTTGTTTTTACATTAAGATTAAAAATTTCGCCATTATCTCCTGTCATCACGTCGAATGTCAAAATGCAGGGACTTCTAAAGAGATCAAGTGCCTGAGCCCCAAAATCCCTAGCTACGCCACTGTCTTAGTGATACTATTTCTATTCTTATTATTATTGAATTAGTGAAACTATTTATTATTGTTTAATGTATATGTAATTAAGATAAATTTAAACAACAAAGATTTTTTTAGATACTTGTTTAAAACAAACTTTATATTAAATATAGTTGCACCCATTTTTTTGGATCAGCCATGCCATTACATTTCTAAAAGATCTAAACCACATACCTATAAATATTATAGCTAGACTGAAAATTGAGATCTTTGAACACTAAATAAAAATATTTTGCAAAAGCAAGATTTGTTACACAAACTCAGAGGCGGCCCCGTCGGAGTCGGATCCCTGTCATATTCGCATATTCGCAATGAATATTCAAGACGTGATTTTGTTTTTATTGTCAAAAATAATAATGTTTCAAAGATTTATTTGGCGTTGTAAAATTATTTTTTTTCTGTAATATGTTTTACATGTTTTGGATGTTCCTACAAAGTTAAAGATAATTTACTTCCTTATCAAAATCTCCCGCTGGACGACGGGGGATTGCATCTAACAGGGTATGAAACCGGGACCGTCGAGACAATCAGTCCTGCGCGCTCACCACATGACCAGGCATTGCTGTTAACTTAATAACAAACTAATAGCCTATTATTGATAAAGAGATATATTACACATTACGGCTAGACAACTACCGGATATGTACAAACTACAATGATTTTAATTAGAATATAAATTTAAATCTAGTTTTAAAAATCTAGCTCCAGTGTAAAAAAAAAATCTAGATCTAGTGTAAAAAAATCTAGATTAGATATAATTCTAGCTTTTAAGTCTTTTTAAAAATACGAGTTAGATTACGAAGTTTAATAAACATTACTATACAGAGTCCTACTGTATGGTTCTGAAACATGGAGAACAACTGAAGCGACAAAAAAAAAGTACAGACCTTCATAAACAGATGCCTGAGAAATATCCTAAAAATACACTGGTATGACAAAGTAGAAAACACCAAACTGTGGGAGATGAGTGGGCAGAAAAATATAGAGGTGAAGATCCTAGAGAGAAAGTGGAGTCACAGGTTCGAGCCTCGGTCGGCGCATGCCCTTATTTTCGTAGCATTTTAATTCACTACTTTCTCTCTTAAAAACTTGGTCCCTGGTGCTGTTATTCATTTATGTTTAATATATGTATGTATCATTTGTTTCAGCACCTAGCTTCAACTCTATGTTTACATTTACAGCTTTATTGCTCGTACCCACTGAAGCTTCTATATGTAATGTGTTTATTGTCCACTTGTCTTTGTGAGAGATATACAATTAGATAGAGCCATCGTTTGTCTAATACATGCCTAACGGCTGTCTGTGTAGGCTCTATCGAAATTGTTGGTGAACGGATGCTGCGAGGGTGGGGGAGGGGCTAGCTTGGGCTTGTGACCTTTGACCACTGGGGTGGTAATTTGCATACGGGAGAAATGACTCTGGATCAGAAGAATGTTTTTTTGGACATTCCGATGGTCTAGAGGTTAGTTTCGCTTGGTGCGTTATCGCTAGGCGGTGGTGTCGAATCCGGAGTCACAGGTTCGAGCCTCGGTCGGCGCATGCCCTTATTTTCGTAGCATTTTAATTCACTACTTTCTCTCTTAAAAACTTGGTCCCTGGTGCTGTTATTCATTTATGTTTAATATATGTATGTATCATTTGTTTCAGCACCTAGCTTCAACTCTATGTTTACATTGACAGCACTGGCTTGACCTCGAGCTTTTAGAAATATAATCGAAATAGGTCACAGTCTCGACTCGTGACATTTATAAATATATATATATATACAACGCTACTTTTATGCTTAGAGCGCTATAGTACAATCTTCGTTGTGGACCAGTTGGGGAAAGGGTATCTGGGAAGAGGATATTGATTTATGTTTAATATATGTATGTACATTACAATAGGCATGTACCAAAATAATGTCTTTATAAACACGAGGTATTTAACGAGGGTTCATAGACATTGATTAACTAATGTCTAATAGAATTTATTTAAAGAGGATTAAAGTTGCATTTTTGTGCGTTTTGTCTGTCAGTCTGTCAGTCCGTCAGGTTAATATAAAAAAAAAAAGAACTAAAAGCTTTTGAAAATTTGATAAACCTTTAATTTTAGTTTCGAAACATCGCAATATTTGTAGGTATAAAAGCAATACATTGAAGTATATATAATAGATTGTTCCGGATAATAGTATAAATAGTAAGAGAAAAAGAGAATTCCAGATAAATGTAATAACGTTAATTAAGTTTTTGGGATGGTCTCGTATAAATACTAGACCTACCACAGCCTTCTGGAGAGATTTTCATACCATACTTTGGTGTTAGAAGTTGTTTTTCCTTAAAAAATCGGAAAATAATATTAACGATAATTAGATTTTGTAACGTTTTAGCTTGAAAATTAAATGTACTGTAAGAAAGAAGTGAGATTTTACATAAAATAGAATTAAAATATTTTTTGATAAAAATCCGGAACAACATTTTTTCGTAAATGAGATGATTATTTGTTTTATTTATTAGAAGAGGGATTTCAAACAGTTATTTGGCGTAAGTAGATTTTTAATAAAATTTCGGATCATTTTTGGCAACGATTTGTAAGAAAATGTAAGTAATGTAGGTCGATTTCTTTTCAAAACAAAATCCGGAACATTCTTTATCGATTAAGAAACTTTTGTTATGTTTCAGCAAGAAAATTAAATGTAAAATAAGTCGAAAAAGTGATTTTCAAAAATCGTTTCTAGTAAATAGAGAATCACGTGGCTAAATGTTGTTTGTTTACAATTTGTGAATGAGGTCCATTATTTCGATCTAGGATTTACGAAACATTATCTGAATGGAAACTAACAGGAAATGGCTTTATTTCAAATTATTGCAGAAATATATATTTCTATGATTATTCGCTCATTCCAATTAAAATTCGTTAAAATGGTATTACATTATTTCTAAACTTTGAAATTTAAAATTATTACTTTCTAAGACAGAAAAAGTCGATTTTCCTACATTCGGGGCGAATTTCATTTTCTCTTGAAAAAGAGTTACGTACATAACAATCTATATATACAGGTCTAGTAATTAAAATATGTCTACAAAGAAAGATATTTTTTCTTTATTTTTAGTAGCACTTAGTCAAGTATATTCATAAAGTGTAGAAGAAATGCTCATAACAAATAAAAATATTAGTTACCTGTGTTCGTTTTTTATCTGGTAGACTAGCTACTTACATTAAAAGGAAACATTTATGTTTGTTTATATAGGTTTAGAATACACTTTCTATTTGAAAGTCACGCACATTTTTTTGGTTGACTGCTCCATTCTCGATGGTAGCCACACTCAGAACAGAGTTGAGATATGTTTACACAGGTGCCATTTTCTAGAAAAATTGCTTTCACCACACACCCACAAGATGAACAAGATGTGAATAGTTTTTCTAAAGCCGATTTGAAAACCATGTATTACCTCTCATGCTGGAGGGCTATTTCATTTGGTGGGTGTGGCGCATACTGCAATAAAAGAACATATTAAGTCAGTGCCAATAAAGATATTACAATATTTATTTTATAAATCAAGTACCGTACATAAGAATTGTTTATTGATACCTGATATTGAATGAGGTATCTATGCTACTCCTTATAGATGGTTCATAGCAATTAGAACTATATTCACAGCTATAGCCTGAATGTAGGGGTGATGATGCCTGGACAGGATAGGATATGGAATGTCCATAGCTACATCTGTCTGGGTACCAGTATCTTTCATGACTGTCATACAACATTGTGTATCTAAACAAATATTGAGAGTAAAATTTAAAAACAATTATAATATAAGCAATGGATTTAAATCAAGTCTACAATTCTTTTTGGTGACAAAATGAAAAAAACTTACATTTACTTCTTTTATGTAATTGTATATTGCACTGCACTTTTTTGTTTCCGGTTTCCGATGTATCTGTCTGTATTTATGTACACAATGGTAGTTCCACTGGATCAGCCACAGTAGCTACCTCTGAGACACTAGTTAAATCACTCTTAGTAGGCTCAGGTACAAGTACTCCAGTTGCATTATCGTTGATTAGACTTTCCAATCGCTGAAATAAATGTTTATTAAAATAACTCGGAATTTTAAAAAATTGGCAAGATTCCAACGCAAGTTCTAAAAAGACTACAATTTAAAATTAAGTTTTTCCTCTTATCTAATCTCTACACCTAGATTTGACATGCACATGCACCATAAATTTCATTGTCTAAGTGAACCAGTCCAGATCCTATTTCTATTTCATCTTTGATTATATAAATAGATCTATCTAGGCTTGGACATACCTGTTTATTATTTCATAATCTAGATGTAATTTACTAATTGACATTCTTATCTAGTACATTCTAATAAATGTAGAGAATAACTAATAATAATTACCTTCAGTGCATTACGTTTAACTAATGCCTTAGATTTTCTCTTTGAGCCAGAATGTGTCTCAGTAGAATTCTTTGGCCTGGAAATCCAATGTATTGTTGGTACTGCCCCTGGTATTAGCTTCATTGTTTTTTCAAATCCCATTTCCACAGCAATCAAGTTGCTGAAACAGCTTCTCTCAAAATGGTTTGAGCATAAATAGGAATTAGCTAATGCCTTTGTAAAGTATTTGCTCTTTAGACGAATAAATTTTTCCCTTTAAAACTTCATCTCTTGGAAACAAATGAAAAGAGACACTAATTTCTGTGTCAGCATTACTTGCTGATTTTATCATTGTGATTGGAACTACTGCCAAAAGCTGAAGAACAGTATTTCATTTTCTTCAAGTTAAAATAGAGGTTTAGATCTAGAATATTATTTATAAACAAAGACCGATTATAAATCAACGTGGAGACTAGATCTAGCTGTGAAGCGTAACAATAAATGCGATCCGATAGGTCTAGATCTAGAGAGTTCATCGGTTATATAGGTCTAGATCTAAATTTAGCCAGCACTTTCGTGACGTCACGTTTTTAACAACTTAAAACATCTCGCAGAACCCCGTTTTTTTTTGGGACGTGAAGAATTTTCTGTCTAATTTATTAAATATAAAATTTTCTGAGCATTTAAATAAAAAATGATATAATGTTTACTATTACAACTTTTTACGCAGAATTTAAATATGTCAATAACTAAAATTTGAAAAACTATCGGAGTTTCCCTTTAAAATCGAATTTTTATGCAGCGAGTTTCATGTAGTAGCGTGACGGTCTCGGCAACATATGAATAAATTAATTCCCTAAAAAATTAAATAATCATATTATTTATTTTATGTTTAGTACGACCATCAGGATAAAAGACACTAACTTTTGTGCGTTTTGTCTATTGGTCTGTCTGTCCGTTACGTTTAGAGCGAAAAAAAAGAATACAAGCTTTTTTAAAATATAATTTAATCTTTAATGTTCCTTCCAAAACTTCTCAACAATTTTAAGTAGATTGAACCGGATGTTTTTGTGAAAACCTAATCAGTGTCAACGAACAATTGGTTTTGCTCTTCTAACTAATATTACATTTAATTTTCTTGCTTAAAAAATAAATAAACACTCATGATCAATAAAAGTTCTTCCAGATTTTTAAAAATTAATAACATGTAAACGCTAAATGAAAATCTCTAGACTGACTTATTCTTTAAAAGGATTTCGATATTGTTTTATAAAAAGTAAATTAGTTAAGTGTTCCAGATTTATGATGCTACGCTCTAGTTCACGTCTAAAATACAAAACACTGGTAATTAACTCAATGAGTCTGCCCCTAAACGCACGGAACGTCTATCCCATAGACGTTCTTACCCTACCTTTGTTTCGTTGCATTTTTAAATTAAAATTTTAAACTAACAACAGTGGAACTATTTTTACTTTATAAAAGATTTCTTCATCCTTTGTTTACATAGAAATTAGAAGCTTTTGGCTTATTTAGACATTTATTTATTACTTTTTTTACAATGTAAAAAAATGTCGCCATGACTACGTTAGTCAAAGACACACCCACAATGTTTACTACTGAAGAAACTTTATAATATAAAATTTATCACAAAAAAAAAATAGCAATACAGACGAATTTGTTATAGATATATAATTATAATATATTTATATACATTAGTCATCATTAGACTATTGAATTAGATCCAGGTACTGAAGTCCAGTGAGGTAGAACTAAATTTAGCGTATTTATATCAATATTGATAGTATTTAGATCTAAATCTATTATTGTCAGTAGGCTAGGTGTAGAGTGTAGTCTCTAGATCGAGATTGACTAGATCTAAGCTTTTATCTCTAGACTTGGACTCTAGATCTAGATATATCTCTAGATCTATGCTTATGGTAAATAAAAAGAAAAGAAATGGTAGACTAGATCTAGATCAAATAATTTATAATCATCTACTGTGACTGTGGGCATTTTTTCCCCATTTTCTTTTTTTTTTTTTTAGTATTGTTTATCTGTAAAAATCTACAACATCATTGCTATGCTGCATGCTTGTCCAAGACACACCCACAATGTTTACTACTGAAGAAGCTTTATTATTGTTTTATTTATACTTCTATGAATTGTAATAATGAAGATCTTGATCAAGAATTAGCATAGGATGAAGCAGACTTGGACATTATTAGCATTTAGATTTATATCTAGTATTGCCTTATATGTTTAGGCCTTAGCCTTAGACTAGGGCTAGGTCTTGAATTTAGATCAAGGTTGACTAGATCTATGCTTTTATCTTTACATCTTATCTTATCTTATCTTATCTTATATAATACAGACGTTACTTCAAAAAAGAAGATGATTACGTCCTACGCGTCATGCATTTAGTCATGCATATTAACCAATGACTTAAATTCTGCCAAGTCACTGGTTTTTCTGGCTAGCTCAGGCAACCCATTCCATGCTCTAATAGCACTAGGGAAGAAGGAGTATTTGTACAAAATTGTCCTAGCATATGGGACGAGGAATGTGCCTTTATTTTTGTGTCTTTCAGAGTATTTTATTAAATTTTGTTTTTCTATTTGAAGATTATGGTTCAGTGTTTTATGTATAATTGCTACTTTACTTTTGAGTCTTCTGTCCTGAAGGCTTTCTAAATTTAGTGATTTTACTAATGGTGTTACCCTAGTCAATTGTGAATATTCGTTTGTTATGAATCTCACTGCTCTATTTTGTGTTTGTTCCAGTTTCTTAATGTTTTCTTGAGTTGAGGGGTCCCACACGGTGGATGCATATTCTATTATTGGCCTAACCAAGGTTAAATAACATTTTAGTTTTATGTTCTTATTTGATTTATAGAAATTTCTTTTAATAAACCCTAATGCTTTGTTGGATTTTTTCATAGTTTCATCAATATGTGGATTCCATGACAGTTTTTCATTTATTATAACACCTAGGTATTTTGAGTTTTTAGTCTGTGTTACTGGTTTGCCATGAATAAGATAAGTGGAATTAATTTGTTTTAGTTTTTTTGTTACTCTTAACAACTGACATTTTTCTGGGTGGAAAGACATGCTCCAATTTGATTCCCATTTCTGTAATTCATCTAATTCTCTTTGTAAAATATCTGTGTCTTGTTTTGTTTTTATTGTTCTATATATTATGCAATCGTCTGCAAATAATCTGACTTTTGTTCCTGAACTAATGCAATTTGGTAAATCATTTATGTAAATTAAAAATAGTAGTGGACCCAAGACTGTTCCTTGAGGTACACCTGAGTTTACTGTTATTGGTGTTGATTTAGAGCCATTTATTATTACAGTTTGTTCTCTCCCTATCAGAAAATCTTTAATCCACTGATGCAGTGGACCGTTAATGCCGAAATATTTTAATTTTTTAAGCAAACTATGGTGGTGAACTTTGTCAAAAGCCTTGGAAAAGTCTAGTAAGATAGCATCTATTTGTTCACTATTATCTAAACCTTTTGAGAAATCATCAATTAGTCCTATTAGTTGTGTTTCACATGATCTATATTTCCTAAAGCCATGTTGGTATGGGGTGAGGACATTATGTTTGTCTAAGTGGTTTATGATGTTGCTACATATTATGTGTTCTAGTATTTTACATGTGATGCTGGTAAGTGATACTGGTCTGTAGTTTCCTGGATCAGATTTTTCTCCTTTTTTAAATAGGGGGGTGACATTAGCTTCTTTCCAGTCCTTTGGTACTCTGCCCTGGTTCCACATAGATTCCTATAGATCTAAGCCTAAGATAAATGAAAACAACAAAAATGGCAGATCTAAATCCAATATTCATCCACCATGCTGGGCCTTTTCTTGGTATATTTTCTAGCAATTTTTTTTAGTATTGTTTTTTGTTAAAAAAGATCACCATCACTATACTGGTTCAAGTTGCACTTCAAAAGGTTTACTACTAAATAAAATTAAAATATAAAAGGTATTCTAAATCCATAATTGATCACAAAGGAACAGTAATAATGATATATTAGATTTCTAAACCTTTGGGTAAATGAATTAGGATTTGTATTGTCCTTCATCTAGTTACAGATTTAGGGTTTGATCTCTCGCTAGCCTATGTCTTGCACTGGTCTAGTATTAGAATGAAAGATGTTCTAGGCAAATATAAATAAGACAAATCTAGATCTATATCCAATTGATTCAAATGTACATAATATTTGAGTGCATTTGGTGGATAGATTTAGTACTGGGATCTATTTTGATTGGTAGTAATGAAAAGCTAATTAATTTTCACTTTTTTTCTGACTAAAAAAACAGGTAAAAATAATAATATAATCAATGATTCATCATCTTTTATTGACTGTTTTATCACATTTCTTTATGAAAATGCTGTAGATAGTCTAAATATGCTGTTTCAACAGTAATATAAAGAACAAAATCTAAATTTAGGTCTCAAAAGTTCTAAAGTTGGCATTCATTTTTTTTCTGAGTGTCATATTATTTAGATTATAATTTGTATCTTATATTTAAATGGAAAGATGTTTACATTTTTACATTCTCCATTCATTTACCTTTACTTTAATACCAAATATGTTAGTATAGCATCATTGGTACTTAAATAATAAATTTTTGTTTTAGCCATGTTATGAATGTTTTTTTTTTTTTTTTGGATGCATATAAAATTGATTTTTTTCACTTTAAAAATAAACATCAGCATTGTTTTGAAATATAGTAGTTTGTAGGAATGAGATTATATAACTTAGTAATACAATTTAAAAAAAAAAAACTTTGACAAAAAAATCTAAAACTGTTTACATTTATAAGTTTAAAAAATATGATAAATAGTCATCTCTTTTACTAATTTTTTGAAATAAAACAACAACTGCTTGCATAGTTGATTTCAAGTTTTCGCTTTCAGAAAATAAGAAAGTAGCAGTTTCATCCCATTTATGAAGGTCTAACGTATCCCGATGTCTGATTTTCAATATCTTTTCTAGTTTACAAGACCTAAACCGGACGGACTAATGAACAGACAGACAGGTCATACAAAACTAATAGCGTCTATTCCCCTTTCGCTGGCTGCTAAAAATAGACATTAAAGATGATAAAATTATTTAATATGATTTCATCTTTTTGTTTTTTCAGCCTGCTCTAGTGGCAAGTGGGGCATAAATTGTCGCCTTACTTGTAGTGATAGATGTGAAGGCACGTGTCATGCTAAAACTGGACTTTGTTACAAAGGATGTAAAGGCTACAGTGACCCACCTAACTGTGAAACAGGTTCAGACTACATAGTAGTAATATTCTGTATTTAATTTTCATTTATTTAAAAAAAATTTATTCTAATTTATTTAACATTGAGAAAAATGAAGGATTTAATTTTAATTAACTTGTATTTACACTAGAACACAATATGGGGTAAGCCTTGAATTCCAAATATAGTTACCTAATGAATGAGACATATCTTAATATCCCTAATAAGCAAGTGGCTATGAAAAAATTGAAAAAAAAAACACTTCAAAATCTTGATAGTGTTACTAAATCTATAGGAAGCAGCTGCAAATCATTCTGTGAACCATTAGTTACAATAAAACTCTCAACCCTTGAAAACAAAGACAACAAACTAAAAAAAGTTAGAAAAACAATACACCTCATAACAGATAGAGGTGTCTTGCAAAGTAGTAAATTGAAAAAAGAAATCATCTTATTTTTAAAAATATATTAGAAGATTTGAACATAATGTCTTTTTTTTAATGACTAATTTACATGGATTTTTTAAAATGCTAAAACATCTGTAAACATATGAAGTGAAATTCTATTTACAGCCTGTTCCCCTATCAAGTGGGGTACCAACTGTAGTCTTAACTGTAGCGAACATTGTCAGAACTCCACGTGCAACTCCCTCAACGGAAACTGTGAACATGGATGTAAGCCGGGATATCAGTTAGCAGACTGCAAGCAAGGTAACAGTGTCTTCCCACTATTAATTAGATTTTGCTCGTGTTTTGCACAACTCCATATTTTAGTACCTCCCTCCAAACCTTGTCTAAATTTTATCCTGTTATTTCTGTCAGATTTAGAGAGCAAAACTTGAAAGTGTTTTTGATCATCCTCTTGCTACCTGCTCGTACTAGCTGCAGCTATTTCGGTTTTGAAATTTATAACATATATAATTGATATTCACAAACCTAAAAACCTTTTCGAAAACAAAAAAACAACTACTTTCAAAAACAAATAGCTTATATTAAGTATGATCTATCATACAGTTAAATCTATAAACGGGACTAATTCAGCTTATACCAACACTTCAGTCAAGTAATATTTCTTTCCCTTGTTTGAGATACCAAACAAATAAATTAACTACCAGTAGTCAATTAACTAATTGGTTAATTGTTTTTTTTTTTTATTCTTGTGTTGTCAGAAATAATTGTGCAAAGTTTAAGCTTGATCAGAGATTGGGTGTCGGAGAAATAATATGTACAAACTTTTGGAAAGACAGACAGACACTCAGACAGAAAGACAGAGTGAGATGATATAAGAAAAAGAAATTTTCGCACAGACATTTCTCAAGCACAAAAAATATAGTATTAGTGCAATATTACCATCTATTTAGTCATGCTTGAAAATGTGTAAAATGCTATAAAACCTTGTAAGGTCCTCAAAAGTGGTATATATATATATCTATACATAGGCTTTTATTTAGATCTAAAATCTAGAGTCTAGCAACTATTATAAAAGATGTAGAGCTAAATGTACATTTATATCTAATAATGATCTCTGATACTTATAGCCTATAGGCCTACTTACTTAAATCTTATGTAGATTACTACAAGTAAATGGTTTACCCAAGCAAAGAATGATTTTGTATCTTATCTTATCTTATATAATACAGACGTTACTTCAAAAAAGAAGATGATTACGTCCTACGCGTCATGCATTTAGTCATGCATATTAACCAATGACTTAAATTCTGCCAAGTCACTGGTTTTTCTGGCTAGCTCAGGCAACCCATTCCATGCTCTAATAGCACTAGGGAAGAAGGAGTATTTGTACAAATTTGTCCTAGCATATGGGACGAGGAATGTGCCTGTATTTTTGTGTCTTTCAGAGTATTTTATTAGATTTTGTTTTTGTATTTGAAGATTATGGTTCAGTGTTTTATGTATAATTGCTACTTTACTTTTGAGTCTTCTGTCCTGAAGGCTTCCTAAATTTAGTGATTTTACTAATGGTGTTACTCTAGTCAAATGTGAATATTCGTTTGTTATGAATCTCACTGCTCTATTTTGTGTTTGTTCCAGTTTCTTAATGTTTTCTTGAGTTGAGGGGTCCCACACGGTGGATGCATATTCTATTATTGGCCTAACCAAGGTTAAATAACATTTTAGTTTTAAGTATAGATGTGATTATTAAAAAAAAAAAATTAATTTCATGTAGATCTAGATCTAGAATCTAAGAAATATGAATGCCTTACTAGTCTAGTCAATGGCTACGTATTTTGAAATCATTTTGGCCTACATCCAACAAAATCATTCGCAATAAATGTGTTTACTTTGAAGTGGTGTAGGTGTATAGATGTAACTCATAAAACTATGTTGCAAATCCGAAACTAAGAAGTAAATTTAAAATAAAGACTTAAAATGTAACCGAATGTGTAATATGCTTTAAATAACAAAATGGAAAGTAAAGTGTATTTATGTAGTTCAACAATTCATCTTTATTATGTGCGCAATATTATGACCTCTGATGTTAATTTCATTTGTATCACTACGTGGCGCATGTAAAGTGCTCAAACTATCATAAATGTAGCTACCAAAATGTATGTCAACACGGCTAAAGTAACATTTCGCAGCTGTAGTGAATAAATGTAGTCAAAACTGTTTTTGAAACACAAAATTGTATGGTTAAATTTATTAAATATTGAAATGAACAGAATATATCCCATTCGTTAATTAAAAAACAACCTTTGCGAACAAGTAGATCTATACGTCTGGACGTCTAAATTTGCAGATTTAAGGAACGAATTTATGCAAAAATGCTTTTGAAACACAATGTTGAAGGTTAATTTTATTAAATAATGAAATGAATGGACTGCATTTTGCATTTTCAAGTTAGCTTTCAGAATTAGATCTAGATATAGGTTTCACGAGATTCTATGCTCTACACATGCGTGTCATTTAGGTCTTGTCTCATGTAAACATGGATAAATTGTAATACTTTCATAGATTTGAAATACTTTTGTTTTATGGTCTTTGTTTTAGGGCAACTTTACATGTGTTAGTTAACCGTCAGTCTCCAAGAAATATTTATGACAAGTATTATCAAAATTTGTCAAATGATTTTGATTTTCATTCGGGACATACATACATACATGTATACATACTTACATACATACATACATACGCCTGCAAATAGGTTTACTAAAATTTAAATTTCCTTACTGGCCATTAAAATGTAAATGTGCTTGCAGTGTGTTGTTTCTTCGTTACTACTGGGTTGGCATGTCTGAGCACTGACTCTTGAACTGCACCAGACAATCAGGGAGCATATAAAAAGTCCTCTTGAATAGGTGTACGTACAATTACACTAGTAAATCACGTCTGCATTACAGCAGTTTCAAAAAAGGCCATTCCCTCTTAAATAGGTGTACATACAGTTTGACTACTAAATCACGCTCGCATCACAGCGGGTAACAATGCAACTCTCAAACATGCTTACTGCTTCGAGTACGGAAGAAAGAATGACTGAACATTAGTCTAGTAATTCTCACTTCCTCTTTCTACCCAGAGGTGCTCTGGTGCTTTCAACTTATTGTCATTGTCAAACGAGACTGTGACAACGCCTTACTTTCTGCTTTATATATTTTATATATATATATATAAGTTTTAAGAGCATAACAGCGAAGATTTGTATGATTTTTTTTTCATTTTACTATAAACCAGCTTTATGTTTTATAATTGACTCTTCAACCACAAAGGATAAATCAAAGTTTACATGGATAGATTACTATAATTGATATTGTATTACCATCACTGAAAGTGAGCGTATATAGGCTGGGGCTAGAAATACTATGTTATTTAAGGTATGGGGGGGGGTCATGTTCATTATTTCTTTTTTTTTTTTTGTCTTTGGCTTGATAAAACTGCAGATGTGTAAGTTTATGAATCGTAACCATTTAAAAATTGATTATATAAAGTCACACTGACGACAATTAGAAAAACAGTTTAGGATTTATACAAATTTAATCAAGGTCAGTTAGCAAAAGGGTAGATAAGGAAAAACGTTACCTCTTTCAGACCTTGTGATCTATGGGGAAGATTATGAGAAGGTCATTTGTTTATATAGCCGACAGTTAACAATGGTGTGATGTAGCCAACACAAAGACTAACCACGATTACTTTTCCCAACTAAAGTTAGCTACCGATTATAGATGGTAGAGTTGGGTAAATTCAAGGGCGTTTGAAAATTCAAAGCTCAAAATCCCAGTCTTTCAGCACGATTCGAACGTGAGACAACACGGTTTGGAAGGTTACAACTCAACCACTACTCCTCCTTTTTATGAGACGAACTAGGATTATTCTCCTCATGTGTCCTACAAAAATCGAGTTTGTAACAGATCAAAGGACAATTAACTTTGTTCGTTGAAACGTAATGAAAATACTTATTATAATAGACCAGGGGTAGGCAAATTACGACCGCGGGCAATATGTGGCCCGCCGAAGTGTTTTTTGCGGCTCGCGGAAAACCTACAGAAATTAGGGTTGCTTATATTTAGATTTTTGAAACTAATTTTAAATATCTAAATAAACTATTGAAATTTCTGTTTCTTATCACGTAGGATAAAGAGGCTAAATAAAACATTGTCTCTACATGTCATTCTAAAAAGTTTAAAGTAAATAAAGATTATTCCAATTGGCAATATTTCTAAACATTCAGTCAAAGACACAAACACAGGCCAGTATTTATTTAATCCTATGAAGAAACGGTGTTGAAAGTGTTGGTCGGCTTGAAACAAAAATGCAAATGTATCAACTGATCAGAAGCCTGTGCTTTGACTGATACAAACAGGTTTTTGATAAATTTTTGACAATATCCCAACCATAAGCTCTAAACGGGAAAACTTGCGCAAATGTATATTGATAAACAAACATATTATTGACCCAATTATCGCAGTAATCAAACTTACAAGAACTAGGAGTCCTAACCAAGAAGTACTTGAAGATTGGGAAACAAAAATTCCGATGTTCGGTACCACAGTAGTATCCGCTGGCTTAGCATGGACAAGGTATTGAGAAGAATATGGAATCACAAGGAAGAATTCGTTTTGTTCCTTGAAGAACATTGACTGTGACTTTGTTACTACTATATCTAATGAAGAGTAGAAAATAGACTTCATGTTTTTCATTGGATATATGACAATGGGTTGTTTGCACTTGAAATGTATGTGCATTTTAAATTTAAAAAAAGATTTCCTATTTATCCAGGCAAGTAAGCGAAAACAGATTTTGCCATTTGCTTTGCTGAAAGGTGAAAATATTTCTAGCGAAATGGTCGAAAAGTACAAACCCTATTTGGATTCCTTTATGTGAAATTTGAAAGCAAATTTTAAGACGTCACGAAACTTGGAACCAGTTCTCAATACCACCAGTTTACCATGTTGTGCAGAAGCTGATTAATCTCCAGCGCACATACTTCCAAGTAAATTATGACCTGACAGAGAAACTCCAGGAGTTGTATAGGTGCCAGAAGCTGTATTTCCACAATTTCAAATAATTTTGCTGCTAAACGTTTACATTATTTCGGTCCACATACATCTGTGAATGCCTGTGAACAATATTTTTTTTTAATAAGCAAGTGTAAGAACATGTCAATGTGCTGACTGACTGTAATTTGACATCAGTCAAAGGGATAGCAATTAGTAAGCTAGTGATGAAATGTTGTAATGTAAAAAGACTATAACACAATTTAGAATGTATATTAGCAAAATTCGTTTCAGAAATCCTTAAATCTTGTAATTCATCAATGGAAAGTGTATACAAATGAAATGTAGATGTACAATACAAAATAAAAGTGAATTAAAAGACACTATACACAGTTAGCAAGCGTATTTTTCTAAATTGTAAGTACTTATTACATATATATATATATATATATATATATATATATATATTTATATATATATATTTATATATATATATATATATAAATGCGACCCCCCTCCCGTTTCCCAAATTGTTTTTATGCTGCCCTTGATAGAAAAATATTGCCCACCCCTGTAATAGACCCAAAAAATATTTTTAACAGAATTTCATCTCTATAGTTATTATTTGTATCTCTCGATCTAGATAATTGATACACATTTAAGAAGAGTTTTTAATAAGTGAGACTTTTTTTTCTTTTTTTTTTTTTAGACTGCCCTAAAGGACAATGGGGACAAAACTGTACTAGTGCATGTAACGAAAACTGTTACGACGGAATGTGCAACAATGTGAATGGCAGCTGTGTATTCGGCTGTATTGATGGGTTTCAGCTTCCAAACTGTACACTGAGTAACTATCATCATTTCACACTTTGTTACATTTTTTTTAAACTTGAAGTATGCGTAGAAAAATTGTGATTTCATTTTTTTTCAGTTAGAAATAAATATGTATGCTGTTATTCACATTGTGTGATTAACACTAAATTTTTATATATATTTTTAATATAATTGATGCTTTTTTTTTCTTTGCCTTTTTTTAAACTTGTACTCTTGTGAAATCAAAACATTACATGATGTAAGCTTGTAGTTCTAAAAGGGAGATCAGATTCGTGAAAATGTTAGTTACCTCACAATTAAAGGAAACATTAGTGTGAACCTGCACAGACTTTATGCATGAAGTCAGAAAATTCCTCTGTCAACGTTTGAATCCAAGAACATCAACACAAGCATTTCGGAAGCTAACTACCTGGACATGCAACAATGCTATGCAAAATACAGCATAGAAACTCTTAACAGTATAATAAATAACAGTTTAAAGTGTCAAAACTCTAACAGTATGAAGTGTCGAAACTCTAACAGTTTGAAAATTCTAACAGTTTAAAGTATGAAAAATCTAACAGCTTCAAAATTCTTAACAGTTTGAAGTATCAAAACTCTAACACTATACATCTCAACTTAATGCTATCCCAAGCAGTGATCAATTCATTAACTCTTTACGTCCCAGAATGTTTCAAAGGAGCTTACGGAAGAAACTGCTCATCCAATTGCTTGAGTACCTGTGACAACGGTGAATGTGATCCAGTCAAAGGGGCTTGCGGGTTAAGTAGGTCCATTTTACATCAAATTTCTAGAGCTAAAAACTTTTCATTACAATTGTAGCCCATTTGATATGTTATATTATATCTATATAAAATAATTACACATCTATTATAAATATGAAGTTACAGTTAGAGGAATATATAATTTATTTCGTCTTAACAATAGGAATGAAACATTTAATAAAAGCAAGAATCCATTTTTTAATCCATGTCCTCTTTTGATTTTGAAATTTAATGATAAGAATTACAAAATACCAATATACTAATAAAAACCTTACACTTTCGAAAAATTATAAAAGCTAACATCAAATATAAGATGTACACACACTGCAACGTAAATGTGAAATTTATCTTTCAGACATTAAAATCGAAAGGGGTATCTTATTATGTGGCCCACAATTTACGAAGATATAATCTGGCTAGCACAACGACCAGTCACCTTTACCCAATAAATTTGGATGACTTACGGGTTACCTAACATCAAATTTCATAGAAAAAGTCTCATATTTGGTAGATTGTTGCTGTTACATTTATGTAGGTCTGCAAAACAAATATATGTCTCTGGAACTAATGTGAATCATCAATAAAAACGTATTCCATAACATACTTAAAAACTTAATCTTAAGACGTGGTCTAATTGCGTGAATCTATTCAATAATGATGTTCTTTATGATCCAATGTGCTCTGTAATTCCCAGTGCTCTAAGTGATTATTGGGAGGCACAGCGCTTCGACTCTTTAACTCTTTCTCTCCCTATTTATTTTCAACGTTCAGGCGGAATGCCTTTTTTTTCGTTTTAACCCTGTTAGGATGAAGCTTGAATAACTTTCTCGTTTGTTATCAGAAAATATTTTATTTGGTCTAGACTTAAAAGGGAATACACGCTCTTTTGCTATAACACAAAATAAAAATTATAAAATTGAATATTAATTTAATTTAATGAGGTCAGATCAAAGATGGTATCGTCCATCAGAAGAGAAAGAGTTAAAAACATTTTTTTTCAATGCTCAACGCATGTGCTAGCAATAATGCTTCCATTTTTTTAAATAAAGAAACATGTTCACACTTTTATTTATTTATTTATTGAATTCCAGAAAAATTCATTATGGAAATGAACAGTTTTGGAATAGGGTTTGCAGTTTGTTGTGGCATTGTGGCCCTTGTGATTTTAGCCTTAAATCTGAGTAAAACCGTCCTTGTGCAATGGAGGCCAAGGTCAAAGTTCATTTCTGTTTACGATGAAACGAACATTCAGGAGGAGAAATGTCACAGATATGAACAAATTACAAAAGCAGGTGACGACATTATTCCTTTTAGTTTTCATATTTATCAATTACTTTTGTGCACGCCCGATTGGGGCTTTTAGTAACCCAAGTGCGCTATGGTTCATTCTCTTATGTGGGGAATTGGTGGGGGTATCGCGATTACTTCTTGTTGTTGAAAGGCCTAATTCGTCGAAAGTGTTAATATGTTGTACGTCTTTTCATGAGATGTCAGATATTACAAAAGTTATTGTGACGGGGATTCTGTAGATATATCTCTAGATCTAAATATATGTCTTAGAGATTCAATAAATGAAAATCATTTTTAATCGAAAAAAGAACTTTAATTCAAAACCTTAAATCACAATAATATATAGTATGTACAGAAATAAAACTGTATCAGATAAATATCTTCTCTCAAAGCTCGATAATAAATAGATTCACATTAATACTAGATCTAATTTCACAACTGATAAAAAAATATACGTCTTATCCAAGTTACAATCTCCAGACTAGATCTAGATCCCGCTTTCTTGCCATATCATTTCTTCAATTACTTCCCTAACGCTTGCTTTAGCCAATCCAAATATTCGTTGTCAGATAGTATGACGTCATGGGAAATTTATGCATTTGCGTGTGCGGTTTTTCCATACTCGGCATAAATATGTTAAGTTTATTTTAAACTAAAACTTGGTTTACTTAAATTGATACGTGACAGGGGGGTATCTGGGAGAAGGTTCTCGTGGCACTAAGGTTGAGTATGATTTTGAGCTCGAGTCCTTAATGTTGGGGTAAAAAAAATAGAAAAGTAAAGCTCCCCTTTCAGACCTTGAGATAATGTTTCTGTGGTTAACGAAACTGTCATGTAGCCAGCACAATGACAAACAGCCTTTACTTTTCCCCAACTAATGTCAGGTACCCATTAAAGCTGGGTGGACCAAGAGGCGCCCAAATATCCCAAAATTAAAAATTCCATACTTCACCAGGATTCGAACCAGGAGCCCTGGTGCCTCTTTGCAATTGGTAACCAAGTAGTTTTGCCTCAGCCACAGTTCACACCAATATTTTGAGATTAGATTTTTGAAGTAGAAAAAATTCTTAAAGTCATTACCAATCATTTTCGACTTCTGCTTTACAGTTCAACCAAACGAGGAAGTGAATGATGGTTATGAGACAAGCGTAGTCACAATGTCACAACTGAAAGACAACTCTCACGACTTGACTGACTCGCCTTCTGAGTATGAGTACATCAACGTACGATAACTTTCCGTTTCCCCAATTGTTGTCATAAGTCAAGTCGAATGTACACGTACGATTTCATTACGTTGAGGTTGTATGTCAATTTTATGTTTGGGAGTGGCGATCTGCGTATTTATCAACAGATTGTATTTTACTTTAGTTGTTAAGCACTCATGTACATTTCAGCAATGAATGTGAATTTTTAATACATTGCATCTATGGTTAACCTTTTCAATTTCTATTTTACTTTATAGTTATTGGAAATTTTTTTATAAATAGCTGAAGTGCATATGACCTATGAAACATCCTGATGTACTGGTAATAAGTTATATTTTCTTTCATTTTAAAGTAGTGGGAAGCGTGGTCGAGAGGCTAAGTGCGCTTGAACTTAGCTTGGCTTGGCTACCTAGAAGGGGGCTCGAGGTTCGACACCCGACTCGGGCAGAGTTGTGTTTACTGAGCGCCTAAAGGCAGCACGGAAAACCAATTCCTAGATACCGCCTCCCCCCACTGGTCCACAAATGAGATTGGACCAAAGCGCTCTGAGCATGCTTTAAGCATGAAAGTAGCGCTATATAAAGCTATAAGCTGTTTTTTTGAAACTTTCCTAACTCATCCGTTTATAACACAGAATAATATTACCTTCACTCTAAGACTTAAAACATTTTTTTTTCAAATGGGAATCCATCTAGGAGATTTTATACCGAGATCAACACCCACACAATGAGATATTGTCAAAACTATAGCTCAATTCTTTATTAGAAGTTCAATTAAGCGTCGATGTGAGTACCGTGACTCTTGTCTTTACTGTGGAACATATCCTCGTTGATTGCCCCAGATACCAGGATATTAGGGGGAAATATTTTGGAGCACACAACTTAAGAACACTGTTTGATACTGGCCGGGAGGTGGGGTTGTCTGATTTTAATGGGGCAGAGAAATAGTGAATATATAATATTTACAACAGATTTTTATTGAATTAACAAATTTTTACTATTTTTACTGTAAATGGACCTTGATTTTAGTGACTTGGCTGTGTGAGATTTGGCTCTTCAGATATGAAGGGAGAATGACCCTTTAGGGATTATGGGTGCGACATTGCCTAAAATGTGCCGATTTGCCAAAACCCCAAAAATATCAAATATCAAATTAAAGAAATACCGTTTGTGTTATTCGCAAAATTGTATGTATGACTTTAAAACGAAACATTTTCGTGTATAGGATGTAGAGAATAATGGAAGTTTTGATAAGCTTTAGTTTTTAAAAATGTATATGATGATACATGTGCACTTTATAGTACTGCAGACTCCAAATTTTTAGGCTCATTCTTTAAAAGTACAAAATAATTTCAAAATATAGAAACAAAAATGAACTTAAGCTTTATAAAACTATTTATCTTTATAATATACTAGCCATATATATATATATATATATATATATATATGTAGCAATGTTGTTAAGAGGTCTAACTGATACACCCTAAACCCTTTTTGTCCAATTGCAGACTAAAGTAACAGTCTATTAAATTTATTCCTACACATTCTTTTTATACTGCAATGCGAAACAGTGTTTTATGTCACTTTGAAAAATTACTGAACATTTAATGAGTTTTTTAAAGGAACAGCGTGTCAAAGTTATTAATAAAATGAGAAATAGTTATCTAGTGGTTTTAAGTGTTTGGGGATGTCTTGTGGTACTGTTTAGATCCAAAAATAGGATACGTTTATGAAATTAAATACCGCGAAAAACTGTTAAACGATGATAGCCTCCTTGAAACGGCAGGTCATTAGATGCAGTCTTTACCGAAACTAAACGGTATTACGAAACCAAATAATGTATATAATGAGCTGGCAAAGTAATTGGTATTATATAAATACTGAGAAAAATTTGAGTAACAAGTCATAGTTTATGAGAACTGTTTTGGTTTTCGAATTTGGTGACAATAAAATCTCCGATCGCGGGTCCCCCTCTCAGGCGATTGGCCCACTTGCCACCCCTTATGACCGCTACTTGGACGAAGATATGTAAGGATATTACCATCGCAACTTCAAATTAAGTTTCATTGGAGTGTTGGTTGGTCGTTAGTTATTAAATATGGATCGTTATTTTGTGTATCTTTATTATTGTTGTTCCAGTATCTGAATTGTATATAAGCTGTGCAATGTTTAAGAATGAAAGAAATAAACTTGTGGAAATAAAGTCTAAAAATTGTCATTCCATTGTGTACTAGTTGCTATTGAACAATACTATATTAACGGCATCTCGAAATTGTGTACTAGTTGCTATTGAACAATACTGTATTAACGGCATCTCGAAATTGTGTAGTAGTGGTTATTGAACAATACTATAATAACGGCATCTCCAAATTGTGTACTAGTTGCTATTGAACAATACTATAATAACGGCATCTCCAAATTGTGTACTAGTTGCTATTGAACAATACTATAATAACGGCATCTCCAAATTGTGTACTAGTTGCTATTGAACAATACTATAATAACGGCATCTCCAAATTGTGTACAAGTGGTTATTGAACAATACTATAATAACGGCATCACCAAATTGTGTACAAGTGGTTATTGAACAATACTATATTAACGGCATCTCCAAATTGTGTACTAGTGGTTATTGAACAATACTATAATAACGGCATCTCCAAATTGTGTACTAGTTGCTATTGAACAATACTATAATAACGGCATCTCCAAATTGTGTACTAGTGGTTATTGAACAATACTATAATAACGGCATCTCCAAATTGTGTACTAGTGGTTATTGAACAATACTATATTAACGGCATCACCAAATTGTGCACTAGTGGTTATTGAACAATACTATAATAACGGCATCTCCAAATTGTGTACTAGTGGTTATTGAACAATACTATAATAACGGCATCTCCAAATTGTGTACTAGTGGTTATTGAACAATACTATATTAACGGCATCTCCAAATTGTGTACTAGTGGTTATTGAACAATACTATAATAACGGCATCTCCAAATTGTGTACTAGTTGCTATTGAACAATACTATAATAACGGCATCTCCAAATTGTGTACTAGTGGTTATTGAACAATACTATAATAACGGCATCTCCAAATTGTGTACTAGTGGTTATTGAACAATACTATATTTACGGCATCTCTAAATTGTGTACTAGTGGTTATTGAACAATACTATAATAACGGCATCTCCAAATTGTGTACTAGTTGCTATTGAACAATACTATAATAACGGCATCTCCAAATTGTGTACTAGTGGTTATTGAACAATACTATATTAACGGCATCTCCAAATTGTGTACTAGTAGTTATTGAACAATACTATATTAATGGCATCTCCAAATTGTGCACTAGTGGTTATTGAACAATACTATATTAACGGCATCTCCAAATTGTGTACTAGTGGTTATTGAACAATACTATAATAATGGCATCTCCAAATTGTGTACTAGTTGCTATTGAACAATACTATAATAACGGCATCTCCAAATTGTGTACTAGTGGTTATTGAACAATACTATAATAACGGCATCTCCAAATTGTGTACTAGTTGCTATTGAACAATACTATATTAACGGCATCTCCAAATTGTGTACTAGTTGCTATTGAACAATACTATAATAACGGCATCTCCAAATTGTGTACTAGTTGCTATTGAACAATACTATAATAACGGCATCTCCAAATTGTGTACTAGTTGCTATTGAACAATACTATAATAACGGCATCTCCAAATTGTGTACAAGTGGTTATTGAACAATACTATAATAACGGCATCACCAAATTGTGTACAAGTGGTTATTGAACAATACTATATTAACGGCATCTCCAAATTGTGTACTAGTGGTTATTGAACAATACTATAATAACGGCATCTCCAAATTGTGTACTATGTGCTATTGAACAATACTATAATAACGGCATCTCCAAATTGTGTACTAGTGGTTATTGAACAATACTATAATAACGGCATCTCCAAATTGTGTACTAGTGGTTATTGAACAATACTATATTAACGGCATCACCAAATTGTGTACTAGTGGTTATTGAACAATACTATAATAACGGCATCTCCAAATTGTGTACTAGTGGTTATTGAACAATACTATAATAACGGCATCTCCAAATTGTGTACTAGTGGTTATTGAACAATACTATAATAACGGCATCTCCAAATTGTGTACTAGTTGCTATTGAACAATACTATAATAACGGCATCTCCAAATTGTGTACTAGTGGTTATTGAACAATACTATAATAACGGCATCTCCAAATTGTGTACTAGTGGTTATTGAACAATACTATATTAACGGCATCTCCAAATTGTGTACTAGTAGTTATTGAACAATACTATATTAATGGCATCTCCAAATTGTGTACTAGTGGTTATTGAACAATACTATAATAACGGCATCTCCAAATTGTGTACTAGTTGCTATTGAACAATACTATAATAACGGCATCTCCAAATTGTGTACTAGTGGTTATTGAACAATACTATAATAACGGCATCTCCAAATTGTGTACTAGTGGTTATTGAACAATACTATATTAACGGCATCTCGAAATTGTGTACTAGTGGTTATTGAACAATACTATAATAACGGCATCTCCAAATTGTGTACTAGTTGCTATTGAACAATACTATATTAACGGCATCTCCAAATTGTGTACTAGTTGCTATTGAACAATACTATAATAACGGCATCTCCAAATTGTGTACTAGTTGCTATTGAACAATACTATAATAACGGCATCTCCAAATTGTGTACTAGTGGTTATTGAACAATACTATAATAACGGCATCTCCAAATTGTGTACTAGTGGTTATTGAACAATACTATATTAACGGCATCTCCAAATTGTGTACTAGTGGTTATTGAACAATACTATAATAACGGCATCTCCAAATTGTGTACTAGTTGCTATTGAACAATACTATAATAACGGCATCTCCAAATTGTGTACTAGTGGTTATTGAACAATACTATAATAACGGCATCTCCAAATTGTGTACTAGTGGTTATTGAACAATACTATATTAACGGCATCTCCAAATTGTGTACTAGTAGTTATTGAACAATACTATATTAATGGCATCTCCAAATTGTGCACTAGTGGTTATTGAACAATACTATATTAACGGCATCTCCAAATTGTGTACTAGTGGTTATTGAACAATACTATATTAACGGCATCTCCAAATTTGTACTAGTGGTTATTGAACAATACTATATTAACGGCATCTCCAAATTGTGTACTAGTGGTTATTGAACAATACTGTATTAACGGCATCTCCAAATTGTGTACTAGTTGCTATTGAACTATACTATATTAACGGCATCTCCAAATTGTGTACTAGTGGTTATTGAACAATACTATATTAATGGCATCTCCAAATTGTGTACTAGTGGTTATTGAACAATACTATATTAATGGCATCTCCAAATTGTGTACTAGTTGCTATTGAACAATACTATATTAACGGCATCTCCAAATTGTGTACTAGTGGCTATTAAACAATACTATATTAATGGCATCTCCAAATTGTGTACTAGTAGTTATTGAACAATACTATATTAATGGCATCTCCAAATTGTGCACTAGTGGTTATTGAACAATACTGTATTAACGGCATCTCCAAATTGTGTACTAGTGGTTATTGAACAATACTGTATTAATGGCATCTCCAAATTGTGTACTAGTGGTTATTGAACAATACTGTATTAACGGCATCTACAAATTGTGTACTAGTGGTTATTGAACAATACTGTATTAATGGCATCTCCAATTTGTGTACTAGTGGTTATTGAACAATACTATATTAATGGCATCTCCAAATTGTGTACTAGTGGTTGTTGAACAATACTGTATTAATTGCATCTCCAAATTGTGTACTAGTGGCTATTGAACAATACTATATTAACGGCATCTCCAAATTCGCATATGTCAGATGATTGTTGAAAAATACAACACAACTCTTGTGATAACTACGAATTGATTACCTTAGTAGAAATTTATGAATAAATGCTCTTAGGAGATATGTTTTCCTACCTTTAGTAGATACTTGTAAATAGCTGCTCATATGACATATACCCTATAGCCATATTTTATCAATTAAATGCAATTTTATTAATGTAAAGAATGCTAAACACACCCAACATCATATAAGTACGTCTATAACTAGCCGAAGTTATATTTTAACTAGGACAACACAGAGTGGATGTTCGCGTGCATAAGTCCTACTAGGACAGTCTTTACAAATGTCAATATCTTCGAAACTGCGTGGTTTTGTTTTGCTTGGAAATAACAACTGGTGAAAGGCAACATATTTACTGTTGAAAATTTTAAATCAAGAAACAATCCAAACATTTTGCTTAATATGGAAATAATTTTTTGCCCTATTCCTTTGTCACTTAAAAACAAGTGTGAACACTTTTCTGAAATGTTTAGGTCGTATAGATCTGTGACCTGACAACGAGCTATTGGTCTAAGCTGCCCATTAGTTGTGACGTTGCAGTTTAGTGTTGAGGTCTTCTATAATGCTTGGTCTCGGTCTAGTAGGCAGCAGTAAATACCCAGGTTGGGGATGCACGAGAGGTCAACCGTGACTAGTAGCAATAGCCAATTGTGATGCGGCGTCGTTTCGACAAAGATCACGTCGGATTTGGTCATGTGATCATCCAGAACGGTTGAGCAGTGTTCCATCAGGCTTTAGAGGGACTTCGTGGACCCTATATAAAGAGCGAGGGTACCACAGTTCATTATGACACTACGACGGTTTAGTTCTGAGTTAAGACACCTCACGAGTCACGATCTAAGATCAACTTCGGTAAAGCGAACCCAGTGCAATGTGAAGTCAGTTTGGGATAGTTGAACCCAGTGCAAGTCCGGGACGAGGCGAAGAGGCCAGTAGAGCTTGAAACAGCGGTATAAGAGTTTAATCGCTAACAGTGAAGCATTTGTTCAGACAGTTCTACATGTTGCCAAATGTACTGTTTTAGATTTGATTTATTAGACATTAAAAGTTTAATTTTTTTTTAGCCCTGAATTGTCAAGTTATTTGAGTGACTAGAATCGTGTTGTGTAGTTTGCAGAGAGTCTGAATAGCGAGAGTCGTTACAATATTTTAGAAAGTCTGATCTCAATATTACCCACATTTTGCTAAATAACATAATGATATGGCCCCTCTGACGCGAAGTGACCAATGGATTATCTCATTGAAATTGAATGAGTACCTGGGCATTATGAGCTAAGGTCAAACGATGTCACCCAGACAACATTACCCATGACGCCTCCTAGTTGATGTATCCATAGTAACTGCAAGTACGAATACAGGTTGGGGTCAGCGGCGTCGCAGGCTCTGACAATGTGGAGGAATGTGTGATACAAACTGTTCAAGGGTCAACGAATCTTAGCTTTTAATAAGGGTTGACTCCCAAAGTCTTTAACCTTGTTTGGGTGTAATTCCAATTAGCGTAGCGTAGCGTGCATTAATTTCACTTAGCAAGATACAAATTGTGTAGTTTAACTACAACTGTGTACATGTATTTGTAATTTTAATGACTTATGCTCTTGTTTGTCATTAGACCAGACCTTAAGAGGAAATCACACTTATAATGATGTTAGAAAAGATATCAATGTATTCCGCTTTAACTTATATTGTGTCGGCACATCATTTTCTAAGTTGTGTTAACTCAGTGGAGCCCATCGTTGTTCAGTCTGGGATGCAATATAGTTGTTTAAAGTGCCTCTCGTGGGCCGCATTGCAAACGAAAACTCTAACGGAGTGAGCCTTATCATTCACTGTGAGCATTAATTACCTGGGACCGGATAGTGGAAATAAAAGGGTCGGATATGTATCGCTGTCTCTAGTTTTGGAATCACTGTAATAGATTGTAGTATCGTAAATACTACTTACTAGTGGACTTTCAGAAGAAGTGTTCTGTGTTTGTGTTTTGCAAAGCAATTCACACATTTAAAAAAAACAAGCTGATTGTACATGTTGGATGCGCTGATGTATGTATTGAACATTCACTCAAACAGAATAATTTCATCTGTAGAATGGGGAATTTCTTTTTGCTGATAATGTTTGGATTATACTTAGACTTAGGATCTTTACAAGGTAAATATAAAACTTAGAAGTAAAGAGCTAAGGCAAAGAGAGAGAGAGAGGGGGAGAGAGAGGGGGAGAGAGAAAGGGAAAGAGAGGGAGAGAGAGGGAGAGAGAGAGGGAGAGAGAAAGGGAAAGAGAGGGAGAGAGAGGGAGAGAGAGAGGGAGAGAGAAAGGGAAAGAGAGGGAGAGAGAGGGAGAGAGAGAGGGAGAGAGAAAGGGAAAGAGAGGGAGAGAGAGGGAGAGAGAAAGGGAAAGAGAGGGAGAGAGAGGGAGAAAGAGAGAGAGAGAAAGAGAGACGAGAAAAAAGACTAATAAATAAATAATTTGGTGGATTGGTTAATAGATGGATAGAGTGATGATTAAATAAAAAGACGGACCAACGCTCTCAGATGTCTTTTTAAGATGTAAAAGATCTCTCTTGGAGATTGATTCCGAGAAACAGGTCTAAGAGTTTACAAGCTTTTACGCTCGAGAGTATAGTTGTATCATTAAACTCTAAGCAATTAGCAACCAAAGTAAAAAAAAAAAATAACCAGTGATTTCTTTACGTAGATGCCTTTTTTAACACTACAGTTCTGTGTTAGGGTTTGGCGATTTTGTTATGATGCTAGCTATTCTGCGTACTTTCTTTGCCTATTTGTAATGTTTTAGATGTTATGATATTATTTCTTAGTCAGATGCTTTGTATATATAATATATGAAATTACTAATAACTTAATTTTTTTAATGCAAATCATTTCATTAGAACCAAGCAAATCCTGCGATATTAGAGATTTCTGCCAGTACAAATGTCAGTGCAGTAAAAAATGACTTCCAATGTTCTGAAAATGATAAAAGTAAAAGAGGATGGTTTGGGTACAGATGTCAATATCGCAAGTAGCTCTAGATATTAATACTGCTCCTCATTTTGTGGTTGAGCACAATTGAAGCTGGCTATGAAGTTCAATCTTCGCTATGATTAGCCAACGGCACACAACGCACGGGAAGGTTGGATGTGTCTACATTGTTACTTACTTTTCTGAGTGATCCGCTCTTTGCGAGCTCTGTCCTCTTCACCTTGTGGCTTAGAAAACCCACATTTTGCGGCTTCAAGCCTTGACAAGCGTCAGTGGTGGCTACTTCCTAGTCATAGTTGTCAATACTCCTTGAACGAGCTCTTGAGATTATCTTGACAGCAAAGCCCGTACCATGCAATCGCGTCTCATTCTGTGCTTTTTCTTTCCAAAAGAAAGTGTAATTAGCCTCGCGGAGCATGCCGTCTTGGGCTAGTAGGGTTTCTTGGAGAGCTGCAATGCCAATGCGTTGTCTTTTCAGCTCGTTGTTTATGACTGTCGTCTTCCTTGCATCGTCAACCTGCCGAAGGTCATCTATGAGACCAGGACACATTGTCCTGTGGCCAGTAGCATAACAGGAATTTTCTTTCTCATTTTTCTTCTTTTGTTGCTTGGTGCACGTTTCCAGCCTACTTGTCATTTTAAGGTCTAAGCACCCATTAGAGCAGGCAGGCTGTGGCGGATCAGCACCTAACTGTCTGGGAGCTGTGCCCAGGTTGAGGCGGGTGGTAGTGATTAATAAGGCGCGAAAACTTCTTCCACGTCAGAGACAGCCGTGGCGTCCATACATTACTCTAATCAAGTTGGACATATAACCCGTAACTGTTGTCTCCCGTGTTGTTTTAGCCACTTTGCAGCAGCACCAGAGTTTCCTCTCCGGGGCGCATTCCTAGGCCTTAGATAAAGGGTGACCCATGCGTCATTATCCCACTCTCGACCTTGCTGATGTGATCCAAAGGAACGCATCGCGTTACATTTGGTACCAACTCAGCTGCAGACGCTGCCGGATTGAATTTAAAGGCGTCACTTCTGATTTTCCTCGAGGCTGTCTCCTGAAGCCTTATTACCGCTAGGCAGCTGGGGTTTGAAGTCAGAGTACCCCTCTCCTAGATTAATTGCCTAACTAGGCTGACGAGCTCCATCTGCCTGAAGCTCCCGGTTTTGTGGCGCTAGGTGTCTGCCTTCACCCCTTCACCTGTTAGTAAGAGCAGTTTTGCCAGGCTTAGTATCTAAACCACACGAGCAGGTCAAGTGCTGGACTTAGTTGACATAGGCTATCGGAGACTCATGCCTTTAGGAGTATTTTATTGACAATGGGAGCTTATCCTCCTAGCCGTGACTACATTTGAAACCAAATTAATAATATAATTAAGAAAAAAAAACATGTGCAAAATGTGTTTAGAATATGTTATTAATTTGTGTTCTCCCCCCCCCTCCACCCCCAAAATAAAAATACAACAAAAGATTTGGCTGTGTCCGGAGCAACAGTTTTTACCGAGCAGTCTGGGCGGAGAACTGACTGAATGACCGACCAAGATGATAACACCTGCAATAATGAGGAAGATTTGAACTCTGTTACATGGAGGTGGGAACATTCCAAGGCCATTCCTTTTACCAGGACGAGGTTGACTGTAAGCAAACCACGTGAGTTGAGCCAAACACCCATACACACACATAAGCATACACATCTATAAGTGTAGCAACACATAAATAATGATATTTAACCTGGACAAGAGTAACTGTAAAAGAACCACGTAAGTAAGTTAAACATCTAAAGGCAGACATGCAGATATATTAATATTGGCATAAAGTTTGTTTTATTAAAATAAATCTTATCTTTATCAGGCTTCATATATAGCATGATGTTTTATAAAATATTTCTGGACATAACTTTATCAAAATACAATTTGTCACCTAATGCGTCAAATAATAAGTGGCATTGAAATAACTATTAACATTTATAAAAAAATATTATTATTTATCATTATTAATTTTATGAACTCAAATTGTGTTTTTTTTAGTGGCCCCCGAAAGGGGAAAAGACGCTATAAGTTTTGTGCGAAATGTCTGTCCGTCTGTCCCGTTTAGATCTCGTAAACAAGAAAGGATATTGAAAATCCGACATCACAAAATTTGAGACCATTCAAAGTTCTGATGAAACAGCTACTTTTTTTTTCCTGAAAACGAAAAATCTAATTTTTAAAATCAGTTATGCAAGCAGTTTTTTAAAGAAAAAAAGCTAATTATAATTTGAATTATAAGTAAAATCTAATTTAAAACGAATAGTAATTTTATAAAATCTATTTTTTTTAAGACTTTAATTCTTCCATAGTTTTCGATAATCCAAATAAAAGATAAAGCCTTTTCAAAACAATTATATTATGAAAAGACCAGGAGAGGCTCGGTAAAGCGCTTAGCTTCCGAACCGAGGGTCCCGAGTTCGAATCCTGGTAAAGACTGGGATTTTCAACTTCGGAATCCTTGAGCGCCTCTGAGTCTACCCAACTGTAATGGGTTCTTGACATTAGTTGGGGAAAAGTAAAGGCGGTTGGTCGTTGTGCTGGCTACATGACACCCTCGTTAACCGTAGGCCACAAAAACAGATGAACTTTACATCATCTGCCCTATAGACCACAAGGTCTGAAAGGGGAACAAATAAGGCAAGGTTCACATCTAACTTTGCATTCACTTGCACCTATCCTTTGATCTGCAGCACAATCGGGGCACTACACAAGGATCTGTCAACATTCTTTCTCCATTCTTATCTCTCATTTGTCTTTGAAATAATTTCATTTGGATGTTCTTTCTGAAAATATTGAATCCTGCCCGGGTGGACCACTTCGGGGGCCGATTTTCAGTTTGTTTTCCACACAAACTGTCTTTGTAACCTTGTTTTATTGCATTATTTTTGTCATTATCAAAAGAATCAATAACAGATTTTTGAAAATTTTTGAAGATTTTTTTCTACTTTCAAATTAAAAAAAAACGAAAAAACATTTATCATACCTACTTTAAAAAAAAAATTGTAGTTATTATGATAACAAAGTAACAGTTATAAAATGTCTTGTTTTATACAATATAGATATATTATAACTTTTGATGCGTTTAACAAACAATTACAATTAAGAGAAACTTTTATTTCATGGGCGCCGCCAAGGGGGTACAATGGGGTGCATGTTCACCCCACTGATTATAAGTAACCAAATTTTAGCAACTTTTTTTTTCCCCATCAGATCAATTAAAATCGAAGTGGCAACATAAAAAGTAGTGCTTCCACTGGTGAATGAAGTACAGTTGAAATGGACTAGCATAGACTTATCAGAAATTGATGACTGACCATTTAAGTGCACTTCTCGGAAAGTATGATTAAACCAATTTTAGCTAGATTCTTACGCCTTCAAATTAATTAATCGTGACGATTTGTTTTTATTTTCATAGAGTTAATAGTTGTCGTTATATTTCGTAAAGGCCTAGAGTTGGACCAACGTTTTTTTTTTTTTTTGTTTGCTTTTTTATTTCTTGGAGTAAAAATCCTTGCGATCTGTCTTTTAATTATATATATATGATAGTTCCTTTGAACAAGGTTTAAGAGTGCAGTCATGTTGGTAAATGTATTTAGGTCTTGCGGAGTTGCGGTCATTGGTAGCGCTCAATAAAATAAGCTAAACACATCCACCAGTTTATGATAAAAGAGATATAAAGCAAGTTCTTCACATGCCGTCTGAGTCGAATCGTCGATTTGTATCAAAGGAGCACTGGCAGTAGCAAAAAACTAAAATATACGAGCAGTAGTAAAAATTTAATTAAAAAGACGCACTGCCTGTGTCAAACGTCAACGAATACATTGTGCACATTTTCCCCATGGACAAACTAATCGGCCAAAGCTACGATGACTGCCCTAAATTTAAAAAGGTTTCTAGTAGCTTGCGTTGTCTCTTGCTAAAACTTATCTGGGATATCATTATCACTTTCCATGTTTCACAATGCTGTCCTCCTATGTTTCACAAAGATTTTCTGCTTCAGGGGTGATCAACAGTACATAAAATACGATAAACATGCAGACCTACAAACACACGCTTGCCAACCCCACCAACACCAGTCCTAAAATGACCATCAAGATCAGTGGCAAGAGAAGTCACATATGCTATATGAGCTCAAGGTGTTAAATGATCTATATTGGAAACACAGGCAGGGCCTTAAAACACGACTCCAAAACACCTTAGAGACACCCAACATTTTGCAACTAAGCCCATCTCTATTCATTTCAGCAACACACATCGTAAGGTACCACTTGATCTTCTCGTCTCTGCTATAAAAGTTTGTAATTACAAAAAACCCCGCCTGCACATTAAAAACAAATTAACTTACATGTCCGGCATCCTTAAACCTCACGGTATCAACAAACAAGCGATTAGCACAAACACTATTCCCTTTTCAAATTCATCTTTGCCTGACATCTCCACCCCTCGATTTCCTGCGCTTTTACACCAGATTATTCTTTGTAAAATTTAGTTAGGTTATTGTTTGTTTTGTTTTTAAAGAATCCCACTTGCAAATATGTTTTTTTCTTAAACACCTTAGAAGCTCTGTCAAATGTTGAGCTGCAGTTCACCAAAGAAGGAACAACTAAGAAGTCATCATGTCTAAATGAGACGCTCGCTGAAGTAAACAACAAAACTCTAGACAGGCGATGTAATGATGATGTCATGATAACCTCTTTAACTTTATCTGGAAATCTGTCATCTTTATGTTCTTTTTATATCAGTGGAGGAAAGTGACTATCTATCTATCTATCAATCTATCTATCTATCTATCTATCTATCTATCTATCTATCTATCTATCTATCTATCTATCTATCTATCTATCTATCCATCTATCTTTCTTTCTATCTTTCTTTCTTTCTATCTATCTATCTATCTATCTATCTATCTATCTATCTATCTATCTATCTATCTAATCTATCTATCTATCTATCTATCTATCTATCTATCTATCTATCTATCTATCTATTTTTTGTAGTAACCTAATAAAATGCTACAGAAAGACATGCCATGATTCTAGGCTTTATTGAACAAGAATGACAAAACAGTTCACGATAACACATTAAACACACAAAAGCTGACCTGGGCACCAAGATATTTTAGAACACAGGAGTAGATCAGTTCAAGCCCTGATCGTCGAAATAGCAGATCTGAGGAACACACTTTTCAAATTGAGCCGGAGATTGCTGAGCTCATTGGCAAAATACAGGAATATATTGATGCAATACGTGAACAAATAAACAGGATGGGGAACAAGGTAGTAGAAAGTGTATCGCAAGTGGAAGGACAAACAGATCAATTTGATGAAATGGTGTCTCAAGGGCACCGGAGAAAAAACAGTGCCGATGGCTTCGTGGGGAACACGCTCCCTGCCGTCTGTAGCTCCCACCGATCGACCTCCACCTGAACTGTCAAACATCTACTGCACTATTTCTTTTCGGGACGAAAAGCTCTAACGAGGGGCAATGTTATAACTCTGCCAAGAGCACCGCCATCTAAGCAGAAGTTACGCACTGTTATAGACTAGACTGAGAAGGATGTCAGCATTAGAAGGAGAAGATCGATTTCCTCACAAGTCTAGAGCCGAAGGGGAAAATAATGTGCTAAAGATAGAAGTTGTTATAATGTATTTTTAATGTCCTGTGAATAAACATGGTTTTGTCTCCTTTAGTTGCCTCACTTAAGTTATTACAATATATATATATATATATTCTTTCGTGGTGGAAAATAAGCACATTTCTCATTTTCTATGAGCTCGAAGATGTCTGTAATGTCCAATCCTCGCTTTAAAAGCCTGACTCTTACCTGGCAATGGTTTGTTGGGTCAACTACAGAGATGCATTTGTGTGAAAAGAAACTCTCTTATGATCTTTATTTTTTCTTTTACATGTTTAGGTAGAAACATTTGCATACGGGCAGCATGCCTCGCAGTCGTCAGACTGGTCATTGTATAGAGTAGATTTCCGTGCTGACGTTGCGGTTGACGGAAACACTAATTCACGTATAGGAGACGGGAGATGCACCTTATACTCAAGAAGAAAATATCTCCAAGTTGGAACCTAACTTTCTAGAGCAATTACATTATTAAAAGATTCACCATTTATAACAGAGGTAGATATACTATTGACTTAGGTTTTAAGCATGATGTGGTTTTACCTTACGAGCAAAAACAAAAATATTACAACTAAGTACGAGGTGTCCGTGCTTTCGTGTTCTTTTAGTTTTAAATGTCAATGTACATGGCGTTTAGAATAGAAAGTCTCTTAAGTCCCCATACAGAACACGCGTAAAACGTAATCATGTCCTATTTTGAAATAACGTCTAGAAAACCACAGCTCAAGATACCACGTTTCCTAGATTTAAATACATATATATAAATCATTGTAATTATAAAAAAAAGCATTTCTTTATTTAATTTAAAGTTGCCGGAAATCCATTACATTTTTACGTAAATGTAATAAAGATTAACTCTGGATTCTACAAAAATATCTAGAACTAGACTAGATCTTAAGAAGTAGATCTAGAACTTAACTAAATCTTAAGATTTCCATATGTAATTAACGAACTAATAAATAATTCGTTTCTTATACAATACCCGCTGGCATAAGATGGTATAACCTAGGTTAGTCCATTTTTAGTTCGCCCCTCTAAATTGCAATAAACAATTATATTACTATACAATTTTCTTGACACACTTTTTAGCAAAGTGGTTAGCACGTTTGCCAAGCTACGAGTATTTCAGGTATTTCGTTTTTAAGGTTTTTTTTTTTTTTTTTTTTTTTTTTAGCGGTTTCCCAAAGAGGAATAGACGCCATTAGTAGTGTGTGGTGTGTCTGTCCATCGGTCTGTCCGTTCATCCGTCCAGTTTAGATCTCAGTAACTATAAAAGAAAATGAAAATCAGACATCAAGATATTTTAGATCATTCGAAGTTGTGATGCAAAGACTATTTTTTTCTTTTTCTTTTCCGAAAGAAAACCATGTAATTTTTAAAATTATATATGCAAGCAGATTTTTCAAAAAATTACACCAATTACAGGAGGGGTAACTTTTTTAAAAGGTCATTGACTTCTTCATTAATAACTCAAGCTTCATTCATAGATTCGCGCATTGGTAAAAAAAAATTAGCATATAAGGTCATAATGGTAAAAGTGTCAATGGATCATGATAAAATATATTTTCCATTTATTTTCTAACTCATTGAATAGAATACATATTGAAATGTTCTTTTTGAAAAAAAAAATTTTGATACAAACTTCCTTTTAGTTATAAATATAAAAAATAACAAACTACTTCTATAGATCGCATTCCAAAAATAAACCATTTAATTTTTAAAATTATCTATGATAAGCAATAGCACCTTTAAACGTCTACGAGTTGAGCTATCTTAAAGATATGTTTGAATGTTGGAGAAGTACCTAATTGGAGACTTACTAGGAGCTTCCAAGAAAACATTACGATTTGCATTCAGATGTTCGATTTTATCTACATGTGCAACAAAAAACACTGATTGTAATTTTTAGCCTTGCACTGTCATGTTGTTGCTATTTTTTCCCTTTTATAAATGTCAACTCTGCCTGTAGGTCCAATGTCATTTTTAGCATTGCACTGTCATGTTGTTGCTATTTTTTCCCATTTTATAAATGTCAACTCTGCCTGTAGGTCCTATGAATTTCGATGCTCGTCTTGTCTAAGACCTTTCTACGCTGCTATTGATTTGAACAGAAAGGAAAGCAAAGCGAAAGAATACAATATGCTAGAATATATTAGCAAAATCAGCGAGAAAAATACGGAACTACAAAACGCCAAAAGTCGAAGAAAACATTCTGACACCAATTCCTGAGAAGGCAGGATGCTGCTAAATTAATGTACTACCAATGCCTTAAACCTAGAAGCCTACTAAGCAATGAACATGGACATAGATCAAGAAGAAAACGCCGCCAGAAAGTACTTTTAAGTTATTACTCAAAAGACTAAGAAAAACAAAATGACTTTTTTCTAATGACATGACATTAGTCGTCCGGCCCGGACAGACCGTTTCAAGCGGGACTGTCGCGCCAGTGTTGGGACGTCTGGTCACCTCTTAGTTTAATAATAATGTAGAATTTGACTTTACAATTTTTTTTGGTAGGGAAAAATGGACGTAGAAGAGATATCATGCCAATTAAAATATTATTTTGTTTTTATAGGTGATGGTAATGGAGAAAGATTGCAAGGTTTTGTAATTAATACGTATGATGAGAATAGCGCCAGGATTGGATACTATGAAGATAGAAGTGGCTTACGTAATGTGCTTATCTATTTTATTAATTTAAATGGTAATGTGAATGATACTGTAAACTTTATTTCAATACGTTTTAATGGAAATAGGAAAATACTCACCTTGTGTGAAGTAGAGGTATATGGAGGTAAGTAAACAGATAAGATGATAGATAATAAAAGAACACTACTATTCTCACGATGCTTGTCATTTTACAAAATTCTGTTAACTATTTTAAGAGTTTATTTTTATCGTTTATTCTCAAAAAGAAAATACTGTTGTATAGGGTTCATTGATTTATTTTTTTTCATTTTGTTTAGTTCATTCTAAACAGTTGAAAATAATAAGAGATTCAAGTTTAACTTTCATTAAAACGTTTACAAGAATACATTTCAGAAATTTATTAGATATTTTTTTTTGATTACCCACCTCATTCGTAGTTACTATTCTTAACTCTTTACAATTCTTCCAAAAATCCTGAAATTTATTTCTGCTTATATGACTTTAAAAACATTGAATTTATTTATTTATTTTTTGGTCAAATAGTGATTATTATATGTCAATAGAAAGATAATTAAATGCAGTCTAATTTTATGCCATTGAAAATTTGATATAACTGCTTACTTTGGTTTGATATTAAATTAATTATGTAATGACAATTTTTTTTCTGAAAAAAAAAATCAAAAACATGAAAGACACCATAAAGAAAAAAAACTCAGTATGAAAGTAAATTTAAATCAAACATATTTATTTTGAAGAGAATCTATTTCTCTACAAAGGGAAACAAATTTAATGTAATTTGTAAAGAAAACAAAAACGTTATGCAACAAAATTCAAAATGACATTTTAAATTTATAACCCGAAAAGAAATGTTGATTCATTAGTCCACAGTCTGCTATGTATCATAAATTGATATATTGATGATACCATAATGGTTGAAGCATTACGAAAGATACTTGAGTTTTTAAAATAATGACAAAGGCAGATATTCTCTACGTTTCATTTTAATCGTGAATAGAAAGCTCTTTTAAGAATACTGCAATAACATTTACATTTAATTATTTCATTTCTTTATACATTTAGAGTGCCCATCGGGTCAATGGAGTCTACAGTGTGGAAAACTATGTCCTGCTTCATGTCGTAACAACTGTGATAGAGACACTGGTGCATGTAATACTGTATGTAATGGATACAGCAACCCACCACAGTGTGATACAGGTTAGAATTAAGTTGATTAAATGTTAATTCTTCTATAACCTTATAATTCGTAATAGTCTAGTAAATGCAGGAGAGCCGCTGGTCTTCCAATCTTACGGTATAAGGATGTATGGTCTTCCAATCTTACGGTATAAGGATGTATGGTCTTCCAATCTTACGGTATAAGGATGTATGGTCTTCCAATCTTACGGTATAAGGATGTATGGTCTTCCAATCTTACGGTATAAGGATGTATTGTCTTCCAATCTTACGGTATAAGGATGTATGGTCTTCCAATCTTACGGTATAAGGATGTATTGTCTTCCAATCTTACGGTATAAGGATGTATGGTCTTCCAATCTTACGGTATAAGGATGTATGGTCTTCCAATCTTACGGTATAAGGATGTATGGTCTTCCAATCTTACGGTATAAGGATGTATTGTCTTCCAATCTTACGGTATAAGGATGTATGGTCTTCCAATCTTACGGTATAAGGATGTATGGTCTTCCAATCTTACGGTATAAGGATGTATTGTCTTCCAATCTTACGGTATAAGGATGTATGCAAACGCGACATGAAGCTCTTCTAAATTGACACCAGCAGCTGGGAAAAAGGGGTCCCCGGATAGATCCAAATGGAGAAAGAAAGAGTGGAGATGCCATACACAACAGGAGCATGAAGAATATTTAAAATGCAACATCTCCTGTTGATTACATATGACCAACCTGTTACCACAGCTGTGTATCAAGGATTGGCCTCTTTAGTCACATAAGAATTTGCAAAGGGAAACAGATATAGTAAAATTAAAATGCAACAGACAATAATTAAAACATTTCTCTTACAATATAACGTTTGTTATCAACAAAGTGTTGCTTTTTAGATGCTTTTCATTTATTTTATATTTGCGACAATCATTAGTTGGACTAAAATCTGCCTTTATCAACACGAGAGAGTTGACAAGGATTACTACACATTCGTGCGACGAGTTCCTATAGCATTTCAGTAAAAATATTTCTAAAAATATCATTTCTTATTAATACATTTTCATATTAATAATAACTATTTTTGTTTCGCATTTGTCTCGTGTGTCAGTAGGTCACACATACATTAACCCTTTCAGTCCGAAACAAGGGTCATAATACGAAATATACATGTAATTATTATAATGATATATTGTTTCGGGATTAAACGTAAAACTTTGAAGATCTGTATTAGGTATTTACACTGAGATAACTATTATATTACATTATTTAAAGCACAGCTACTCAGGGTAATGACAAATCATTATTTTTACGCCCCTTAGTGTGGAATCGTAAAAAGCGCCGCCAAGCTAAAAAGGTGTATTTGAGAATGGAATGATTTGCCTGAATTAGCCAGGTAAATCAACGGCATAGCAGACTTAAAGTCCCTGACTAGCATTCATGACTAGATTGACACAGGAAATGCGTCGGACGTAATTATCTTCTTTTTTAAAGTAACGTCTGTAATAGATAGACATTCTTTTTAAATGTAATTATGTGTATGTATTTGTGTGATGTAATTAATTTCTTGTTTAAAGATATTAATGTTTATATATGATATTTTGATTTTTTTTAACTCTGCGCTAGCGGCAAGTGGGGAATAAATTGTCGCAATACTTGCAATGATGCTTTGAGGGAAAGTGTAACATTAGAACTGGATTGTGTGACAATGGGTGTATGGGTTACAGTGAACCACCTTATTGTGGCTCTGGTAAGATATGTATAGTTTTATTTACATTTAATCATCATCGATCTCAATTTAAGTGAAAGTTCGAGAGCTTTATCCTCTCTTGCAAAAGCCCTGGACACAAATCATTCTGTTTTGTCACCATACAGTTTGAGCATTTGTGGTTTCCAAGACTCTTACGATTGAGACTAAATAAGTTTCGAACAACAATCGAACACAATATGACAAACGCCGGCTTAGAAAACTTAAATTAAACGTTAAAAAAAATAACGAGGGACTATATTTAGAAATTATTTTTGGTCATTGTAAAGTCCCTTTTGTGACTTTTGATTGTGCATATTAATAAAATTAGAGCTGATTGTTTCACCTGAGTTGTTCTACTTTTTATCTCGTAAGTCTACAACTTTATAGCACAGCAGAACAGTGGTTAATAGAGTGGTTAAATCCACTCGGCGATCCCTTTTTACCACCCCCCACACTCTGCCGCGACCCCCTCCCTACGCTCACACATACAGCAATAGAAGAATAGACAAAAACGATTTATTATTTCGATGGCCTTAGGCGACCCCTGGGAAATCGTCAATCGACCCCCAGGTTGAGAACCCCTGATCTAATATCTGATTCAATTACTTTAGACATTATTACAGCAGAGAAATTACATGTACCGCCATACTCTGTCGAAGCTCAAAGATTTGTCCGTGCTAAAAGCTAGAGATAATTTGGTCACTTCATGTCACAGTGAGTCTCAAACTGCTCTGTTACAGTCATATATCGGACAAAAAATTTTAAGGATGAAAAAAAAAAAGAAAGAAAGGGAACACGACTTAAGCTCTTCTGGAACCGGAAGCCTGATTAATAATTTTCTATTAAACTGGACAACAAAAATATTAAAGAAAAATATTACAGAGTGTTACGATCATCAATAGTGCTAGATGTTACAATCAAACTTGATGTCAAGATGTCACGTTGAAGCACAATCAATGAACGTAATTGCCGAGGATCTTGAAATTGTCTTTAATAAGATGATCGTATAGAAGTAGCTAGATCTAGTTGATAATAAGATCATTCAGAATGTTGCCAGTTGATAAGAGGATCATCTAGAAGTTGCCAATCGCTAAGTCGATCTAAGTATGTTACTATATTCAATGAAGAAACTTCTCTTCGTCTAAAACAAACGCTTTAATTCCAAATTTGGAAAGCTATTCACAAATATTTACAATAGTTAAATGTACTTGAATAAAACAGAATAAATATAATTCTGCTGAATAAATGATCTATACAATAATGTAAAATATACATCTGAATCCTAACACGTTCCGCACGACACTGACTAAAAATCTAGAATCTTTCCCCGGGTTTAGCGTTGTCACGTGTCTAACATCCTCTCGTTGCAATGCCAACCAATAAATGCAGCTCAATGTACAATAATTAATATTTCAAAACCAATCACATTTATTCTGACGCATAGCCCTGCCGCGTGATGGAATTCCCCGAGCTAACAAGTTCTGGCTGGTAACCTTGGGCGGCTAAATATAGATACAGTGTACGTGACACAGAGTATTCAAAGTTTTAGAAGTTAGAAGTTATCATAAGCAAATAAAATATTTACTTTCTTAATTTTCCGCTTCAGGTTACACAAATATAGAAATAAATAAATATATATTCCCTTCAAAATTCCGTGTGAGATGTAAGCCCATGTGGGATATAGGCGGACTTACACGTGTCTAGAGCGGGAAAATAGGGCATGCAAATGTACGCAATAACTGTTAACAATTTTTTTAATGTTTACATTTGTTATAGTTTTTCGCAATTTAATCATTTGGAAAGTGAATAAAAAAAATACACTAACGATGAGTAAAAAGATTCCTGTAGATTACAATGTAAACAATATCGGAACCATTTAATATTCATTAACCAAAGATACAAGCTTATGCACATTTTGCACATAGCAATATGCACTTCAGAGAGCTTTTATAAAAAAAAAATATTAGGTATCATTTCATGTATAAACATTGATAACAGTAACAAATATATACATTAGCTAATGTATCTTACTTTTTTTAAAACTAAAATTTTAATTTACTTAAAGTAAATTCCTCGTTTCATTAAAATACCCATTCAACGTACGTATGAACCATACCATCAATGTACATCCCGCACTGTCGGGCTTATAATTATTGATATCCCTCAGAATGAAATATCTTTTTTGCTCCTCTTAAAGTTCAATTCGAAATGTATACCACTTTTTTTACGACATCAACACCCACACATTTTTTTTGACCATTTCAAGCTGCAAAATAAACCGTATAAAGTACCTTGCTTTACAGAATGAACCCAATGGTATACGAAGGTACACTTCTTGAATATTTAAGAAACACCCTTGCATTTCTAAAAGAGAAATAAAAGAACTATAGATCTACCCCCCCCCAACTCCTTTCTTTCTACAAATGATCTTCCCAAAACACAGCAACACATGTATTAGGTTCTCCATTTTGTTTAAGTAAAGTAATAGTTATCCATTTATACCAGCGGTTCTTAACCTTTTATGCTCGGCCACCCCTTTTTTATCTTTCACTCTGCCACGACCCTCCCCTCGCACACACACACAAATAGAAGAATAGACAAATATTTTCGATGGTCTTAGGAGACCCCTGGCAAATCGTCATTCGACCCCCAAGAGGGTCGCGACCCACAGGTTGAGAACCCCTGATTTAGACTTTGCTATCTATAGAGTGATAAATCATTGAGAAAAATAAGATGAATAAGCGCATATGCATTTCAATATATTTTGTGAAAATATATTACAACATACAATACAAAGCTGTGATGTACATTTTTCAACGATCGAAACTATTTAACACATTAAAATATTCTATGCTTACAGAATGTTCCGAGGATAGATGGGGCATCAACTGTAGCAATATATGTAATCAGAATTGTTACTATTCAACATGTGATTCATTAACTGGACATTGTGATCAAGGATGTTCGTCTGGATTTCACTTGCCTGATTGCACAAGGGGTAAAAAAAATAATGACAAAATAGTTATTTCGATCATATTTGAACCACTTGCTTTAGCCTTTTAAATCTTGGTAATATTTTTATGCTTCTTATGATATTGTGTGTGTGTGTTTTTAAAACACCACACCGTCTTTTTTTTTTATTATTTGTATGCTTATAGTCCATGAGCGAATTAAATTTATTTCTCATAACTAACGGATCTGTTTAAAGTTCGAATTTTTTCACATTCAAAGTATTTGCTGGTATTATATGTAAATAGATTTAAAAAAGAGAGGTAGGCCTATTGAGAAAGACGGTCAACAGATCTCAAGTGGTGCCCCAAAGTTAAACAGACTAAGAGATAGGTGAAGATGAATATAAAAAAAAATGTATTGTATTTATATACATAAATATCAAAATAAGGTTCTAACTCTGGTGGCGACGCGGATAGGGGTAATCGTGTGTGTGTAATCAGCTGACACAGATAACACCTGTCATCTCTAGGCAAGTGATAAACCATGAGCAATGACCGTTGGCGACGTTTCAGAAAAGATCTTTGTTGTGAACACTACTCAGTCACGTCATACGATCATCCTAGATTCAATCCATTATAACAGCGATATCCATAGAAATTAACAGTTTGCTTTGAAACAAAAAGAAAAAAAAAGGTGGGCTTGTAGAGCATTCTGTTTCAAAGGTTGTCATAGCCAGGGATTGTCAATGCGAATAAGCTTCCTTTGTCTATGAAATACTCAGAAAGGCATGTGTCTCAGCCTCTGACAAGTAAGTCCAGCACCTAGCCTGCTCTTTTGGCTTAGATACTAAGCCCGGCGAAACTGCTCTTACTAACAGGTGAAGGGATGAAGGCGGATACCTGGCGCCACAAAACCGGAAGCTTCAGGCAGATGGATCTCGTCTGCTGGTTCAACTCTTATAAACATAGAAGATTGTATAGCTCTCCATTGTTTCTATTTTATGTTTCTATTCACTAAGACTCAGACGGCGAACTATTAAGGGGATTAATTCAGCTTTTACCTTTACTGCAACTAAAATTTGTTTCCCTTGCTCAAGATACTAAAAGAAATTATTAATTACCAAATATGGTAAATTAACTAATTGGTCAATTTTAATTTATTTTCAAATTGATTTCTGTGTTGTTAGGTAAAAGAAATAATTGTGCCAAATTTCAGCTTGATCCGATATTGGGATTTGGGTTAGACAGAGTGATTTTAAAGTATTCAAATACAAATCAATAAAATTATCAAGCTAATTGAAAACAAAAAAAATCCTATTTAAAATAGTTATACCTTTGCTTGCAAAGTAGTGCAATCCAACTTCCTCGCAATGCATATTTTCAGAATGCCCAGAAGGACAATGGGGCGTGAATTGTACTAGTACATGTAACAAGAACTGTTACGATAAGGTATGTAACCCCAAAGAGGGCAGCTGTAACTCTGGTTGTATTGAAGGATTTCAACGTCCAATCTGCATACAAGGTAACTTTGTAAATTATTATTCTGTCTTACCGTATAGCTGAAATGTGCGTGTTAAGAAAGACTACTGGTACATTATTTTATAAATATAGTCTAAAGAAGCTATCCATGTCCATGAGCAATGTAATTCAGTTCTAACTAGTCGACCCTTGGCGTAGCATACGCCGCTATTTAGTAACGCTATTGTCCACGACTGAAAACAGGTTTTTTTGAAAGATACAGGCATACATTTTTGAACGTTTGGCCTTGTTCTTTTTTAATTGTCATTGCAAAGGCTAGTCTAACAGGGGATTGTCAGCGCGTAAGGGTTAGAGAGTCGGCGTGCGTGCTGGTGTCCCGCATGATTAGGCGACAATGATAATTATAATTATACATATAGAAGATACAACTCTCTATTTATTTTATAGCTCAAACTCATTGAAATAATATTTTTTTGAAGATGCACTCGTGTAATTGGAGTTTAAAAACAGAGTCTGCAAGTTGCTATGAAACATATTGTTAGTATTTCTCTTTGTTCTGGCTAAATGTACTGGTAGACACAGAAACAAAAACACTGCAAATAACTTGACAACTCAACTTTCAGCTTCATATAGCTTTATCGACTATTAACTCTAGCAGTTTGTCATTGTAACAAGCAGGTTAGAAGACAGCACAATATCTGGTAGTTTACAGTTCATTTTACTTCTTTGCAATTCATCTCTTCTCAACTTGCATTGGGCCGTATTCCTCTGTACTCAACTGTTCCAAGTTGTACTCGACTTCTAGCAAATCAGAGCCTAACACGTCTTACTTCGACTGTATCAACTATAAAGACTGAAGTCGAATCATACACATCTCTTCTATTGCCTCACACTGTAGACGACTCTACCGACGACTCTTTACATTAACTCTTTGGCTTATATAGAGTCCTGGATAGCTTCCTCAATGTTGCAAGAACATTGCTAGTACCTTTTGGAACATCACATCCCGTCATTGTTTATACATGTACATTCCAGAGAACTCTCGCTGCTGTGTCATGTCGTCGGGGTCACACGTAATCTGCTGGCCACATAACACCCTGCTCGTAAACACCGTAGTCCAAAGAAACAAATGACCTTAACATTATCTGCCATATAGATCGCAAAAAAAAAAAGAAATTTACTTTTGCACTTATATAAGCATATTCTTTCATACAGCGTTACAATACACTAACAAGTAAAAGAAATAACTTTACAGTTAAGAAATGAATCCATACTAATTTGTTAAATGATTTTATTTCGTGTGTGGCAGAATGTGTTATAGGAACTTACGGAAGAAATTGTTTATTCAATTGTTTAAGTCTATGTGTCAATGCTGAATGTGACCCAGTCAAAGGTGCATGCAATAAATGCCCTTGTGGTTATGAGGGGCACGCTTGTGATATAAGTAGGTATATAACATATATATATATACATTTACATGTAAAAATCGCTTTTCTACTCCCCCCCTCCAAAAAAAAAAAATCAACTTATATACAGAAATACAGATTTGTCAATATCGTTATTTTTTTAATTCATCAAATCTATATAACTATATAATTATTTTGTAGATTTTACACTCAAAAGGCGGACGCACTGACGAACAGACTTTGTAAATCTAATATTTTCTTTTACACTTTCGGAGTACGATTAGAATATGTAGAAAATTGTATGTTTAATATTTAATGAACACTTTTTTTTTTTTTTTTTTTTTTTATTTCTTTTTTTTTTTGGGGGGGGGGCGGTAGCTAAGCTGGTTAAGCGCTTCGCTTCCGAACCTCAGGTGCTGGGTTTGAATTTCGAGGATTTGGAATTTCATGTATTTTTTTGGTGGCGCCATAGAGTCCACCTATCTCTAATACCTGACTTTAGTTGGGGAAAAGTAAAGGCGGTTAGTCGTTTTTCTGGCTATATAATGCCCTGCTCGTTAACCGTTAGCCAAAGAAACAAATGAACTTCACATCATCTTCCTCATAGATTGCAAGGTCTGACAGACTTTACTCACACTATTAGAACATTGCACTATTTGTTTGTTCTTTACTTTAAATTGTACGAATATTTTTTAAAAAAAAGCTTATAAAGGAAAAGCTCTTTTATATACATCCATATAATTCAATACTGTAAGACTTATTTCCCTAGCTCGATAAAAAAAAAATTAAATGATTACCACTATTCAGTTACTAACTTGTTAATTTTTTTATTGATTTATATTTTGGTATGAACCATGGCTAATCTTAGAAATGTTAGAATTTATTCGACAAAACGAAGTGGGAGAAATAACGTGTTCAATATTTTATATCAGACAAACAGAGTTCACTGTAAAAACGTAGCTTCTATAAAAACAATGATACCCAACATAATTCAATCTGCGGACCAATTTAATTCCCAACAATAGTGTCGCGGGCCACATGATGAAAATATACACAAACTTTAATGAAATTAACCTGAAACTATTTCATTTCAAACCCGAGGATCTAGTACTTACATTGAATTATTGGGAGAGTTGAATTTTCTTTTTACACTTCAAAAAAGTAAGTTCTGCATATATTTTGTTGTTATTTAAAAAAAAAAAAACTGCCACACTTTCTTTATAAAAACAAACACGTTGGCTAGCAATGTTATCGTGTTCTACAAAAATAAAGAAAATCGGTTAACTTTTATAGTAGATTCTATTGTCCTATTTCATGAACGCACAAATGTTAAATTCCTTGGTAATAATCTAATAGAAAAAAGCAAAGATCGTAACTAAAGTAAAGATAGATTTTAAACATTTTTTTTAGGGGGGAGGGGGGATTTTCTATATTTTGTGCCTACGTTTCTGCGGGCCGAATGAAAGCACGTTGCGGGCCGCATCTGACCCGCGGGACGTATTTTGGGCATCACTGATAAAAACAAAGTTCAAAAGAATAACCCAATTAAAATTGTTTTGTTCTTTTGTTGTTGTTGATATTGTTGTTGTTTTAAAACAGAAACGTGTAGTGTGGAGCTTAGACTGAAGTTTACCATGCTTTGAATAAGTATTTTTTTTTAAAGCGGCTGCTGTGTCTAGTCTGAATAATGTACTTTAAAAAAAAAAAAACTAAGCTGGCGTGTGTTTAGACTTTATCCATCCATTTATCTCAGTGCCACTACAGCCCATGGAGGGCTATGGCCTGCTTCAACATACCCCTCCTTTCAGATTTCTACTGTGCCTTTCGTCTCCACGCCCTAACCCCAAACTTGTTCTAGATCTGCCTGTTTAGACTTCACTGTTTTTCAATTAAGTACAATTTTGAAGTACTAACTATAAAGAGCATTTAGGTTACATTTTATCTTAACATAGCTGGAACACTAGTACTAAACACAGGGGTAATGGGTTTGAATCCTGATAAAAATTTAAATTTAAAATCTAGAGATTTTTAGCACGCCCTTAACTCTAATGGGTACCTGACATTAGTTCTGAAATAAGTACAAGATCACAGAAACTGATGACCATAATTAGCAAGGTCTGAATGGAGTTACTTAATGTTTAAGTCTGAGATAAAATTGTAATAGAGAACAACATAAAAAATACTTTGTTTAACTCTTCCTCTCCTAACTGACGATACCAACGTCGATTCCAATAGAATGTGGTATATAATTACGGAGAGAAAGAGTTAAAAACAAGTCTTATATTTAACGTAGTGGTATCAATTAGGGTGAATCAGTCATGAAACTAATTTTATTACCAGCAATAATCTATGGGATTTGAAATATTTTTACCAATTGTTTTTGTTTAGCGAAATTTCTATTTCATGTTTTTCGATTTTCAGATTAGCTCCTTGTTTGTGTTTTTTTTAAGTTTTTTTTTTTTACATTTTGCTTGTTTGAAATGTTAGTTGAGAGACAATAAATAGGTCAACATATTTTCTTTACAGCTCATCAACCCGATGATGTAAACAATGACTACGAGACGACGTCAGCGAACAAATGCTATGAGGATGTTCCTGCCAATTTTCCTTATGATTGCATTAATGTAACTCAAGTTATAGCTTTATTCAGTTTATCACCAACCAAAAAGAAAACAACAAAAAACATTATTTTTTTTAAAACCATTATACAAGATTGAATGTTATGTTTACACATAAATCATCACACATCTATTCATTCGAAAGTATTGTAATGGACTGAATTGGTAATTGTATGATGCAGGAGTTAAACTTGGTGTCAAATTCAGCTTGTCAATTTCGATTTGTCTTGTAGAAAAGCACTTGTTCTTTTGTGTTGTTGTTTTTTTCGGTCCTCAAAAAGGCGACTCATCAGTGGATGTTATTTTGTATGCTTATAGGAATGCTCATATCGGCTTGGTTTGATCCGTGGTCTTATTGAGAAAAGTTAAGACATGAAATAAAAACTAAAACATTATACACAATTGTAACTGATAAATGGGTGATAGATGTATACATTACACTTGGACTGGTCAGCAATGCCATCAATGTTTACAATGTTGAAGAACGCTGGGTTCGTGCGTCCAGGGGTCACACTTAACACGTAACAAACATACATAGTATAGAATTCAGCGGTTCTCAACTTTTTAAGCTCAACGACCCCCTTTTACAATCCTCCACTCTGCCGCGACCCTCCCTTCGACACACACATACAGCAATAGAAAAGTATACAGAAACAATCCATAATTTCGATGGTCTTAGGCGATCCCTGGCAAATCGTCAATCGACCCCCAATGGGGTCGCGACCCACAGGCTGAGAACCCCTTGTAAGGATTGACTTCCGTCCAACTTTAGCAAACAAAATATACAATATACTGCACTTCTAGTCGTTACACCAAAATATTCAATTTTAAATATAACTACATCAGCATAACAACGCTTTCAAATATACAAGTCCTTACGAATACAACGTCACTACTGCAATGCATCCGCACCACAGCGGGTAACAATAAACTTTAATAATATGTATCCAGCTCTATGTACAGAAAACAACTATTAGAAATACATGTACTGTCTCTACTGCCAGAGACCTACTCAACTGACTTAATGTTACTACAGTCCGCAACTGACTTTTTGTTACTACACGACTCAGCTGACTTTCAGTTACTATTGTACCCAACTGACCAAAAGATAACACTGACTAAAAGTCAATTTAGTCATTCTTACTTCCTCTTTCAATCTCAGAGGTTACATGTGCCTTTCACCTTCATGACCCAACTTGAACATATAACAGGCAATGTCAACCCAGAATGTGATAACAACACATGTGTTCAGCTAGATAATTGTTTTTTTCATTATAGTGTTATGGTTTTGGCGCAATATGTATTAGTACATTTCATGTTCTCTCTATTACCATATAATAAGGCTTCTCTTTGAGTTTGAAGATTAATGAGGAATGCTATATTACAATATAGAGAGAGAGCTATTTATGTACTTAGCAGAATGTCTGTCCTACATCTTCCATTGTTAATTTTTATTATTTTGTTATATAAACAAAATGTATTATGTAATTCTGATACATTTTTTTGGTTATTAATTATATTTTGATATAATTTGTAACACACATTTAAAAAACTTAAAAATAATTTCTAAGAATATGATGTAGTGATTTATTACCCTGTAGTGAAGCGCAATGTTTTACTTACATCTCAGGTGGTCTATTCAAATATCACCTGTTGCATAAAATCGCCAATTTTTTTCAGTCAAAACTTGCCTGTCGATATTTAGGAAAGAACTATTATTGACAAAGTTGTTTTTTTTTATATACTTTTTTAAAAATCTTACATTACCTAAGATAAAAGCTGGTGTCATGGTACGGGGAACTTAAAACTGTCTAGAATATTGAGATGTTTTTAAGGATTGGGATTGCATTGTTGTCATAACAGTTTTCATTTTCGCTAATTTTATTGTAGTGTATGCTACATTGTTAAATGTAAGCAACATTCTAAAAAAAAATATAATCAATATTGTCATATATATTTTGTTCCAAAGGAATATTATTTTTGTCCTGAGTGAAAAATTTTACTAGTTTCACTTCCCAAAAACGAATTGATGACAACACAGGAATCAATATAAAAATTAAAAAATACTAAACGATTTTGTTAATTAATCAATCGTAATTCATTTAATGTTGCTTCATGGAGAAAATGTAATAAGCTACGTAGAAAGAAGCCTTTGAGTCTATAAATAGTTTGTTTGCTAAACATTGTTAACTAAAAATAGACGACTACTATTTTTGTAAATACTGAATAGCTCAGTGGAAAGCACGTCGGCATTCCATCGCGGAGGCTAAATTTCGAGTTTCAGACTCAAGAATTAAAAAAATAAAAATAAATTGGAAATGTTCTTCCAGATACAAATCCCCCCCCCCTTTCACCTTCAACTGGTCGACAAAAGTGATAGGACCATAGTGCACTTAAAATGCAAAAAAAAGGGAAAGAAATCGTAATTGACAGATGTGGTGGTATAAGTTGAATTAGCCCTCTTTAGGAGGCTTGAGCCCTAAGTGAACACGCTTTTTATGCCTTTAAAAAGCGATCACGGTAACAATCACTCAGACACTTCGTTTCTTTACCCCAACCATTTCTTTTACTAGCCCAGAAAAGTGAAAGGATGATAGCGCATTGAGAAAGCTAAAAGCATTAAAGCTGCGCTAAACAAAAACAAAACGATAGTTCAAATTACACACATTTATTATTGTTAGACTAGATCTATTTAAAAAAAATCAATTGCATGATTGATTTAACTCTTTCTCTCCGTAATTATTTACCACGTCCTGATGGAATCAACGTTTGTATCGTCGGTTAGGAGATTTATTAAAATTTCAATCATTAAAAGTTTCTTTTGCTTACGATGATAAGATAAGATGACTTTAATGATCCAAACAAATGGAAATTCAGTTTGACTACAATTGACAACCTCAGCGTAACTACTGTACAATAACAATCTAGATGCACGATATACATGCACATACGAACAACATTTACACACGAAAAATACACATAGACACTCATAACCAGCGCTTATAAATAGACTTCTATGTACTTCTTTGATGATAACAGAATGTAAATTTTTAATGTTGGTCATCCAGGGTCTATTATTACTGAATGTTTTTAATTTTCTTCTTTGATACAATCATGTTTTCACAGAACTGGATGTAAAAGTACATGGGGGTACATTAACAAAAGGATGTAACTATCCACACCAAAATATCAACAAAGTAGGATATTAAATCTCACCATACTTGCTACTGACATCAACATGAAGCGCGTCTATCTAATAAAAACTATGCCAGGCAATCCTTTGTTTCTTCTAAGACAGTGTTTCCCAAACTTTCAACATAGAAGTACCCCATTAATTAGTTTTCGTAGCTCTGAGTACCCCTCACAAAAAATAATAAATAATTATCAAAAATAAAAAACGGAAATTAAAACTTTTCATAAAATTATAAATGTTAGATTATCAAAACATTAATTTGCATCAATGATAAAGAGAAGCATAGTGCATAAACTCTTCAAACTCAGCCCGTACCTCCTGGAGAGTACGCGTACCCTTCTTTGGAAAACACCGCTCTAAGATATCGTATTACTTTTGTTTCTATTGGTTAAACTATATGCTCTTGTTTGTTACTAGGTCAAAGAGTAAGTGGCTATCACGTGTCGAAGTACGTTGAGCAGAATACACAGTAGAATTAGCACTTAATCTTGAAGCGTGTCTAGACGTTGTTTGAGTCCTGATGAAACCCGCGTCTTCTGTAGGATGGAGAACACTTTTTTAAGTGACAGTTTTGCAATAACAAAAAAAAAAATATATAAACTAGAACAAGCGAATGGTTGGCTACACGGATGTACGCACTGACATTTCAGTACAGGACCGTATATTTTCAATTATATCATGGATAGGCTGATGATTTTTATTCTGTTTGCAATATCTTTAGAGTCGTGCTTTTTACAAGGTAAATATTTGTTACAGTTAAAAAGAATGAATGGACGACAGACTAAGACAGAGCAAAAGAAAGGGTGCGCGATGGATGGTTGATTGATAGGGACAAAAAAGTGCCGGAAGAAAGACCAGACTCGAGATGAACGTAATTTGTTCATTTGTTAGTTTGTTCAAATGAACATTCTATGTAATTCTCAACTTTGCTACTTCTATGAGGTGCCCATTTTATAACAACAATTTCAAATCATTTAGCTAATCTTCGCAATATCTGTCCAAATGCTTATTGTATTGACTATATATATATATATATATATATATATATATATATATATATATATATATATATATATATATATATATATATATATATATATATATATATATATAAAGCATAATTTATTCATTACAATTTATTGAAAAGTCAGCAAAAATGAAAATTTTTGCAAAGTTTCAACTTGATCAAAGAATTAGAGGTGGAAGAAACCACTTCAGCTAGATTTCACACAGACAGAGTTGATGTAAGCACTGTAGAAATGAAATTCTAATGTGGTTTAGTATATGATTTATGATAATTTTATACTTGCTTTTGGAAGATATATTGTAATAATTTTGGTTGACTAGAATATGTTAGACTAACGAAAAGCCCATTTCTGTGCATGCCCACACGAGAGTGTCATGTGGCCAGCACAACGATCAAACGTTTTCACTTTCCCCAAACTAATTAGAGCTAGTTGGACTCGGAGGCGCCCGAAAATCCCAAATTTCAAAATCCCTGTCTTCATAGATTCGATCCCGGAACTCCCGGTTCAGAAGCCAAGAACTTTAACACTCAGATTGTACCGATTATGTTGTATGTTCTGCAAACATTAACACAACGAAAGGAAAACGTCTCAATAGTCTCTCTTCATATATTTAAGTGGAAAATCTTTTTAGTGAGCTAAACTATCGCTAAAAACACTAACGAATCATATCTTTTGTTTATCATGACGTTAGTATTGTTGCTACATAAAACCTGACCTGAAATAAACGAAACAAATGAGAAATAACTTTCTCGATGTTTTACTTCGAAATGTATAGCAACTTACATTTAATATATATATATATATATATATATATATATATATATATATATATATATATATATATATATATATATATATATATATATATATATATATATATATATATATATATATATATATATATATATATGTGTGTGTGTGTGTCCCGTTCGTTTGTGTAATAGATTGTAAATATCTTGCCAACATCTCAATCAGCACGGAAACATCATCATCAGCTGGTATATCACCAGGAAATGTAATGAAAGTTATCTTTTAATCAAGTAACAACTTGATGTCATCCCAAACCTCAAACAACCATTTTTTTTCAAAGATTTTTTTCAGAACATAACAAATGGTTGCTATTTTTTTTTTTTTTTTAAATAAGAAACTTTCCTAGAGACGCCTTCATAATGTGTATTCTCTGTGATGGAAATGTGCATTGTTAGTTCCTATGTGTACCCTATCTCATAGAGACTAAAGTCATGGTGGGCATTTGGGGTAATGTTTTATTCTTGTATTAACTGAATATAAAACCTCCTCATAAACAGAGCCTGTAATATATAGGCATATTTGTATGTTTAATTAACATGTTCTTCTTAAATAATGACTTTTGGAGGTGGGGGGGGGGGTAGATTTTAGTGATTTTGCGTAGATGTAGAATCTAACGTATTTCTATAGTAGTCTATACAGTAGATGTATCGAGATCATTAAATTGACTAAAATTGACAGAGCTTGATGTAAGCGAAAAAAACGAAGGTTACTGCAGTGATCAATAGCAAAAATAAACACCAGGTATCGGGAGGGAAAAAAACCCAAGGACCAGTTTTAAATTTAAAGTTTTTTTCTCCGTTTCATACGAAATTCAAGGCTTTTTCAAGACCTTAAATTTAATAATGAATTTCAAGATGTTTTCCAGGTTTTCAAAGTGGCTGCGAACCCTGTTAACACCTATTACACTAAATTGTTTATAAAATGTATAAATTTTAATTTGTATTATTACGATCTCTTCTCTCTCTTCTACTCAGGCGTTCTGTAAACACTGCTAAACACAACAACACATCAACACATCAAGAACTGACAACAAGAGCTCTAAAATTATCTGGTACTTTAATAAGAGTCATATAAAACAGCCAATATGACTCATTGGCAATACACCAACAACTACTAAATGCTACACTGTACATCACCGTTCCAACTTTAATGTCTATACCTCTTCCTGCACTCGCACATAACACTTGATGACTCAACCAGGACCGACTTCATGACAGACTCACAGTCCCGGTCTCCTGTGTTGAACTCCACTGCCTTACAAACTCTGTCTCTGGTCTGCGCAGTCATATTCACGTGCAAAGTTCATACCAGTACTGTCCTTTGCCTTTCGATATAGCACGCTAAACTGTATTGCTGGCGTGTGTCACAAATGTCAGCTGATCACACACAGTTAACCCTATCGCGTCGTGAATAGGGTTATAACAGTATTACGTGAAAAATAGCATGCATTCTCATTCAATTCAATACCGAATACAACACTTTCTGATAACAAACACAAAAAGTTATTTACGTTTAATCATAACAGGACAGTGAAATACAAAAGATGAAACCAAATATTTCTGTCGGAACGAGAAAAAAAAAAATTACGGAAGGAAAGAGTTAAGAAATGAAATGGCTTGTGAGCTGTAGTATCCCTAAGAATGAAATACCCTATCCTTTACTCCTTCTATCGTTGAATTGGACATGTCGACCACCGTCCACGACATCAACCCCACAAGAAATAAAAAAAAATATTCTACAATTATTTTAATATGTTAAAAATAAACAATAGAATACCTTTCTTTTCAAAATGTTCCTACTAATGGTATACAAATTTACCAAATGAATTAATACTTATTTATGACAATTTAAAACTTCAGAACAAGACAAAGCCTGCAATGATGGAGATTTTTGCGAGTATAAGTGTCAGTGCAATAAACCATGCCAAGATGATTTGAAGTGTCCAGACAACGATACATGTAAACCTGGATGGTTTGGTTACAGATGTCAGTATCGTAAGTAGCCCTTTAATGTAAGTCATAGAATGTGCTGGATGTATGATCACTGTATTATGTCTTTTCCTTCCTGCTTACATAGAAGTCTTTCTTATAATCAAGTCTCCATTACTGCCTTTTCCAGTGGTCAACATTTAAAGGATAGGCGTGTGTTCCAGCATATAATGTTGTGTTAGGGTGTGTATTTGAAATAAACATAGAATAATAAGAATGCTTGAAATAACAGAAGTGCTTTTTTATTATTTTTTAAAATTATTTCAAGATATTGTACGTATTGTCGTCTTTTATATACCGTTTTCCCTGTTTGTCAGTTCAACCTTTGGGGCATAACTCTTTATGTGTCGACCTTATTTCAACCCTTCTCTTTCTTCCCCTTTAACTAGACTTTCTTTCAATGATAAACCCGTCCATTCTTATATGGGAAGCGTGGTCGAGAGGCTAAGTACTGTTGAGCTTGAGTTGTCACTCAACTCTACTCCAGCTTCGACACTTTAAAAACAGCGCGGAAATCCTTCTCCCAGATACCCCTCCACAAATGAGATTGGACAATAGCGCTTAGAGAATGCTTTAAGCTTAAAAGAAGCGCTTTATAAAATTCTATAATTACTACAATTATTATTTGGTGTTGTATTCCATCGCTTTCTCTGTCTGCTTCGTCTTTTTTCCCCTGGTACTGTTTACTAGAGGATGGTCTTAGTGAGCCCTAATTTCGTGGTGATATGACCATACCATTAGTTTTTTCGTGCATATTCAGGTCTTGGTCGGCTATCTTACAGCTCATTGGCTATTCTAACCCTGTTTCGAATTGTCTTATTCGTACTGCAGACTTTAAATAAACCTTCTATAGCTTCTTGATTCCACGACTTTCTAATTCTGTAGTTAAGGTCCGAAATTCGCAAGCATACATGACCAATGTTTGCATTTATCTGACTTTAATATCGATGGCAATGCTATTTGTATATTGTCTTCAGCTTCCCAAGTGTTGATGTGGACTATGCCTTTTTAGATACAAGTAGTTCCTTTGAGCGGGACACAGAGTTTAGTGTAGCCAAATAGAATTAAATTAAATATAGAAAATTATATTTAGTTTTTGATTCCTATGCCTTTAAAACAACTTTATCAACATTCACAGAAGATTTGGCTGTATTTAAGGCAACACTTTCTACTAACCCGTTAGGGATGAATATTAGCTGGTTGACTGATCAGAACGACTACACCTGTAATACAGCAAATGATTTGAAATCTGTAACTGTCACGTGGCCCGAATTAAAAGCAATTCCATTAACCTGGACAAGAGTAACTGTAAACGAACCACGTGAGTTAAGTAAATATTTTAAGGAATATACATAGAAATAGGCATACAGTTTGTTATATTAAAATAGATCTTATCGTTATCAGGTTTCATAAATAGCATTAGGTTTTAGAAAGTATTTCTGTACATAATTTTATCAAAATATAATTTGTCACCTAATATTAAATAATAATAAAAGATGTCAAATGTTCTATATTGGAAATACAGGCATGACCTTAAAAAACACGACTCCAAGAACACCTTAGAGATATTTGAAATTTTGCAACTAAGTCCGTTTGTATTAATTTTAATAACCCACATCATAGGGGTACCACCGACCTATCATCTGCAGATCGAAAACAAACTTATTTACGTGTCAGGCACCCTTCAATCTAACAGGATTAGCAACCAACACACTTTTATTTAATAATCAATGGGCACTAGTACAACACCCCTTTTCCTATTCATCTTTGCCTGACATCTCCACACCCTCCGATTTCCTGCGCTTTTACACCAGTTTATTCTTTGTAAAATTTAGTTAGGTTATTATTTGTTTGGTTTTTAAAGAATCCCACTTGCAAATATGTTTTTTCTTAAACACCTTAGAAGCTCTGACAAATGTTGAGCTGCAGTTCACCAAAGAAGGAACAATTGAGAAGTCTTCATGTCTAAATGAGACATTCGCTGAAGTAAACAACAAAACTCTAGACAGGCGATGTAATGATGATGTCACGATAACCTCTTTAACTTTATCTGGAAATCTGTCATCTTTATGTTCTTTTTATATCAGTGGAGGTAAGTGAAAATACATCTATCTGAACTTGGCTTAGCTTGGCTACCTATGAAGGGGACTCGAGGTTCGACACCCGACTAGGGCAGAATTGAGTTTACTGAGCGCCTAAAGGCAACACGGAAAAACCTTCTCCTAGATACCCCCCCCCCCAGAACTGAGACTGGACCAAAGCGCTCTGAGCAAGCTATAAGCAAGAAAGTAGCGCTATATAAAAGCCATAATTTATTTATTTTATCTATCTATCTATCTATCTATCTATCTATCTATCTATCTATCTATCTATCTATCTATCTATTTATTTATCTTATCTATTAGCTATATTTACCTATTTATCTATCTTTTCGCTATTTAACTATCTTTCTATATGTTATCAATATCTATCTATTTATCTAGCTAACCACCTATCCATCTCTCGCTCAGACAGCCTAAAATCTATCTATATAGCCATTATACCATTCAGATAAAGTGAAAACATCTTAGGTACACGGTTTACGTACACTCAATGACAGCTCCATCGCATTGTTTTTGTTTTTATATTACATTAAAAATAATTAAATAAAATATATTGTATTGTCACATTTAGATTATCGTAGCATGTTGTTTTATTTGGTAGAGAGATATCTTATTTTCTTATCTTATATGATACAGACGTTACTTCATTTTGTCATGCATATTAACCAATGACTTAAATTCTGTCACTGGTTTTCCTGGCTAGCTCAGGCAACCCATTCCATGCTCTAAAAGTACTAGTGAAGAATAAGCATTTGTAAAAATTTGTCCTAGCATATGGAAAGAGGAATTTGTCTTTCTGGGTATTTTATTGAATTTGTTTTTGTATTTAAAGATTATGGTTCAGTGTTTTATGTTTAATTGCGACTTAACTTTTGAGTCTTCTCTCCTCTCTCTAAATTTAGTGATTTTACTAAAGGTGAAAAATATGAGATAAAAACAAAAGCTGTGAGTCCTATTTATGTTAATCACTGCGTCATTTGAAAAGATATAAAACAAAGTAAAGTTCCCCTTGCATACATTGTGGTCTAAAAGGCAGATGATGTAAAAGTCATATATTTCTATAGCCTCCGGTTAACAAGGGTGTCATGTGGTCAGCAGAATGACCAATTGCCTTTACATATCCCGAACTAATGTCAATGGGAATTACCACCCTTGTTCATAAGCGAGTTTTAAAAGTCGACATATACGTAAGTTTTTGAAATAAGCTCAGGAAAATATCAACTCTGAAAAGTCCCTAACAGATTGTTCAATAAAGAATAGCTCGGTCACCTTGTAGTATATCACAAGGATTGTCTTCGAATCTGAAGATTGAAATGCAATATTTCCCTTGGCTACGCAGCTCTTGCTATGACCTACGTATTTTGACACACCCAGGGCAAGAATAACCATTGTCCACCGGTGGTCAATTAAGATTTTCTTTTCGCCTTATACATCTGACCTGGGCAGTGTATTTTCTTTTTATTTCAAAAACTTTTTTATATTAAAATAATAGAGTGAGCTGATTACCATTTTTTTACTGATTTTTACTCCGATGTAAAAGGAGTATAATTTTTATTATAAAATCCCATACTGTTTATGAAATTTATTCAATTGTTATTGCAAATTTTACGGTGATATTTAATTAAAATTAGAAAGTGATTTCTTTTCGCATGTGTCTACTTTTGTCATGATATAATTTTCTAACTTAGATTTTACCACCAAAATGGTGTCATCCGGTGTGGACCGCACACCCCTAGTGACCCCAATGCTCCAAGAAAAGTACCTTATTTTAACTATTTCGATTACTATATTGGAGTAGGCGGGCGAGGAAATTAAAAAATAATTAGACCACACAACTAACCGGTTTCCATGCGAATAGCGTGATGCACTATTACATAATACTAGGCCTACTAATCCTAATTATAATCGCTTTATCTACATTATAGATCTAGACTAGATCTAAAATATAGAATAAATATAGAATCTAGATCTAGATTTCTACACTAGTTCTTCTGGATATAGTCTAGATATTGATCTAGAATTAGAACTAGACTCTAGACTAGATCTAGACTTCTAGACTAAATCTAGATTTCTACTAGTTCTAGATCCTGATCTAACTAAATCTAATATGTAGACTAGGTATATATCTTGATTAACTAGATCAAGCTATAAAACTAAATGTAGAATGTAGCCTAGATTTAGTATCTAGAAGTAGAATCTAAATCTAGAATAGAATTCGTATGACCTTACACGTTTTATCTTAAAATTACTAGATCTATGTCTAGGCCAAAATTATTATCAGGATTTGTCGGCCTACTACTAGGTAACAAGGCACCATGCTGTTTGCATCCTATTAGCTTCTTAATTGGATATTAATGTTTACATTATAAATAAATCTGCACTACTACGATGTAGGAAGATAAGCTGTTTCCGTAATAATTTATAGATGCCTAAATTATGTTCAAATTGTGTAATACATTTAAATCTAAATCCATATCAACATCATGCCTCTATTAAGTCCAATATATATTGTTGTCAACTTTATAATGAGGATGTGTAAAATGTGCTATAAAAACAAAAGTGAAGTTTGTATCAAAAATTTTTGAATTAAAAAAAAAATAACGCTTCGATCAGTCTTTCATTCTATGAGTTAGCTAATAAAAAGATAATATGTTTTATATTGATCCATTAATACTTTTCCCATCGTAAACTTAAATTCCAATATTTGTACCAATGCGCGACGCGAATGTTTGAACAAATCTTGAACTATTAATGAAAAAATCTTTGACCTTTTTTTTAAAAGGTTACCTCCCTGAAATTTTTCTCATAAAAGTGTTATATGAAAAAAAAAATCTGCTTGTATACATGATAAAAAAAATTGAATAGTTCACTTTTGAAAAAGAAAAACGTTGCTATTGCATTGGCACTTGAATGATAAAAAATATCATAATGTCCGATTTTTATTTCCTTTTTTATTTTATGAGATATAAACAGAACAGACGGATTAACAGACACACAAAACTTATAGCGCCTATTCTACTTTCGGGGGCCGCTAAAAATTAATAGGAAACGACCTGATTTCAAACCCATGACTCCTCTCTAGCTGACATACTAACCACTCTACTATTGAGGCGCACATATATAGGAAACTTGTTCAGCTTATACCACCATTGTAATCTAGTCCCCTTTATATATTGATGTCTTACACTATTTTCAAATTTAATTACATGACTTATCCTAACTAATTGATACACTTAATATAAGCTATGTATTTTTAAAGTTTTTTTTTTTTTTTTTTTTATTTGCTTGTCCTGTTTGAATTTTCAATCAAAAAAAAAAAAAACAACATTTATATAATTAGAACAAGCATTTATATGACAATGTAGGTTGAACTACTAGATTTTGAAGTCCTACTTTTTATTTGTTTTACATGATTAGATAGAAACATTGCGTACAAACAGAATGCCTCGCAGTCTTCAAGCCTGAGATACAGAGAAATTGATATAGGAAATGATAGAAATGCTTACTTAGCTGTTGATGGAGACACTAAATCTAGCTACATTAAAGGAAGCTGCTCTCATACCTACGAGGAGACTTCGCCTAACTGGAATCTAACTCTACAGAACGACTACTTTATTAAGCGGTTGATTCTTTATAACAGAGGTAGATAGCTTAAAGCATTAATTTTCTCGCAGGATGAGTTTCTTTTACGAACAAAAAATAATAATTTTTCATCCTATTTGAATTTAGAAAATCTAGATCTAGAATGACTTTACTTATAATGTAGATCTAGATCTAGTCTACAAAATCTTGATTACATCTAAATCAAGCTAGTAGATCTAGCAGAATGGCTGTCTGGTCGCGCGGTATGCGCGCTGGTCTAAAGTTTGAACTTCTCGATGGCCCTTTGTTCATACCCTGTCCGCTGCTTAATTCCGTCGTTGTAAAAAAGTTTGGACTAAAAAAAAAATATCTCCAGCTTGAAAGGAACATGTAAAAGATAAAAGGTTTATTAATTACCGAAATTTAAATAATCTAACATACAAACTCCATAGCGTCACTAGCGTGTCTCGTACACGTTTCAGAGTTAGAGTTATGGTTGCGCGTTTTATTTTTTTTTAAATCCGAAAACAAACATATTAGCGGCTCTACATTTTTGTAAACGTTGTCGAAAAAAAAAGTGTAAACATGTCAATTAATAAGGTTTCAATCTGTCATTTAACGCTTCTATTTTTTTAATTACAATATATATATATACAGAGATATATATATATATATATATATATATATATATATATATATATATATATATATATATATATAAACAGATAGATAGATAGATAGACAGATAGATATATAGATAGATAGATAGATAAAAAAAAACTGTTTTGGACAATATGATTTTTAAATGTGTTGGCAAAAATGAAATGTTCAATGTCAAATACACGAGTGATGCCAAAACTACGGCCCGCGGGCCACATTCAGCCCGCGACGTAGTCATATCCGGCCCGCCTAAACGTCGGCACAAAGAGTACAAAATCCGTCCCTTTTAATAAAAAAAATGTTGAAAAATGTAACTTACCTACATCAGAGCCCCTTATTAGTTTGATTATGAAATGGAAAATTGAAGTAACTACAAGTGGAATTTAAAATCTACCAGGGAAAGTGAACGAATCTTTGAAACAAAATAATAAGCAAACATTTTGTTTTGTGAAAAAAAGTGTGATTTGTTTTTTGTTGTTTTTTTAACAACAAATAAGCAACATGATAAAACACATATTACGGCAGTCATTTTTTGTGCAGCGAAAAAAGAAATTAAACTACGTCTAAAATTGGTCGACAAATGGGAAGATTTACTTGTAACAAAAACAAAAACTAGTCGTTGGCTAGCTAGCTATAATTTTATTCATATATTAAGAAATAAGAAATAAAATTTAAGAGAAATAAATCCATTTTCTGACGCGTAAGGCCTACCATAATACCGTTAATTAAAGTAAGTACATCAAGTAGTAAGAACTAGGTCCACAGGTTTCTAATACATGTGTTGCTGTTTTTTCGTTTTTGTTGAAATTAAATTGGCCAAAATCCCTAGCTACGCCCCTGCACATTATATATAAACGTAATAAATTAAATCTAGATTAATAAGGTCAAGCAGAAACCAATATACGTATGTTTATAATAGAAAACTAATTAAGAAGCAACTGTGATCAAATTCAGCTTACCGCTAGATATGAAATAAAGTGAATGAATTATAAAACCCGGGCTCGACTGTTAATGGGCTGAAGGAGTAACACAGTGTGTCAGTTTCTAAATTAGGCCATCTCTTCAGAAGAGATGTGGATGGCTGCCTGGTCGTGCGGTTTGCGCACTGGACTGTCGTTCGGATTTATCGACGGTCGAGGGTTCAAACCCTGCCCACTCCCATCCCCCGTCGTCCTGCGGGAGGTTTGGACTAGGAAGTAAGCTATCTTTAACTCTGAAGGAACATCCGAAACATGTACAACATTTTACAAACATTTTACAAAAAAAAAAAAAGATGGGGGTAGGTTTTTTTTTTCTCTGGGGTAGATCGACTTTATAGGATTTTTTACAGTCACACATGTTAATGTCAATAGGCGTGTCGATCAAAGAGAGACGTGGGTAGGGGTGGAGAAAAGAGTATAGCAAAGAACAAATTACGCCCGGAAGTGCGGGATGGGGTAGGTTGGGCGATGACCAGGTGGTGTCAACGACAACAGCCAGACACCAGGCGCCTAAGACCGTTTGATTGTCAAAAGAGTTGAGCCGAAGGCTCTTCGAACTCTATGCGTGTAAGCCTGCTTGAATTAATCGTTCTGTCTTGAAGAGGTCCGAGTCAATGCCAATGTAAGACATTGCTATCCGGCCCTGCACTCCGGGCGCATGGACTAGAATACTAGGCCGAAGGCCGAGCTCAGTGGAAACCCCAGCCATTCCCCTACGTTGTACTAATCTAACCGTGCAGGGCTCGCCATTAATGTAACGGTTTCTTGAGGAACGGCGAATGTATTATCGACATGGACGTGGAAGCTCTCTTTCAACTCCGCACCTTGCAATGGGAAAGCTCTCTCTTTATTTCCTTGGACACTTCCAGATGTTTTTAGTTTTGCTTTTCATTTAGCCTAATCACTTCCTCAAGTAATCGTTTCCACCCAAGGGCCACGTTGAGGCAAAATAGCCTACCCGGGCCGCCCATGACCAGCGCCGTACTATGACCGTATTTGCCTTTCCCAAGATAAGCAAAGAGTATGACAACGTTGTCGCCAAAGTGGTGGAAGAAATCTAGCTAGAAAAAGAAAAAGGGTTTGGTGGTATAATTGAACCTAGAAAGGGGAAATAATAAGGATGAAATAAATTAATTAGTTAATGCTATCATAAAAATGAGTGACACTGTAAGCCAGCTTTTGGGCTGTGACGATGGGAAATGGGGAAGGCTGGAGAGATTACATGCCAAGTAAAATATTATTTTTTATTTTTTTTTTACAGCTGATTGCTGTCCAGAAAGATTACAAGGATTTATTATTAGTACGTATGATGTACATGAAGCCAGGATTGGATTCTATGAAGATGGAAGCGGTGTACATCTTATCTATTTTATCAATCTAAATGGTAGCTTGATGAATGCAGTAGACTTTATTTCCATACATCTTATTGGACGAAGGAAAGTACTCACCTTGTGTGAAGTGGAGGCATACGGAGGTCAGCATGGAGATAACTGTCAATGAATACAAACTACTAACATACAAATAATAATAATGCACTTTATATAGCGCAGGGAACAAATAAAATATCGGCTCAAGGCGCCGTGGTAACATTACAAACGAAAGCTAAAGTGACCAACTAATTTTTAAACGTTTCAAACAGATATATCTTAATGCTCTTCTTGAAAGTAGTGTAGCTTGTTAACAGGGAGTGAGTTCCAAACCTTTGGTCGGTGCACTGAAAAAGCCCGCAAGCCGTAGCTTTTGAGTGAGCTTTAATATAATGAGGCTTTTTCATAAAAAAAACAACAACATTTTAACAATTTTTTAATCGACAGTTTTATTTTATTTTTTGTCTTTTCGTCTTAAAAAGAATAAAAAAATAGGATCTTGATTTAAATATTTTGTCAACATTTGTATTTCATTGCAAGTTTAATTTTGATTAAAACATTGATACCAATATATTATATAATCGTCCAAGAATTTTTTAAAAAATAACCACCTCATTTGTAGTTACAATCATTTATTTTATAACTCATTAAAAAATGTTAATTCATCATTGTCTACATCAGAATGTTAATGAAAGGATGAATGCATTGCAGACTAATAGTTGTACTATTGTGACTGTTGTTAAAGTTTTTAAAAAAATTTAGATAAGCCGAAAATTTATATTTTTTTTAAGTAATGACAAATCTCATAAAAAATACTATAATACCACACAATTTTAAAATTATTTATTTATTAATACTTTCAGAGTGCCCATCAGGTAAATGGAGTTTACAGTGTAGTAAACAATGTCCTACCTCATGTCCAAACGACTGTAACAGAGACACTGGAAAGTGCAACACTGTCTGTATTGGATACAGTAACCCACCAAAGTGTGATACAGGTTAGACTTAGCTTGTAATTAAAAATAAAGAAAAACAAATTTACAAGATTACAATGAGAGTTATGTGTTAACATACAAATTCAGAGGCCCTCACCCCCCCCCCCCATCGAATTCACCAATGGACTAAGATTATTCAAGCCATATTATTGCTTTGATTGTTAAAAGTAAAACCATTTTTAAAAAAAATGATTGTGCTGTTTAAAAAATAATGAAAAAATAATCTCTTTTGAAGTTTACATTTTTCAACGTGAAGTTTGTATTAAACATAAGTACTTTCTCAATTACAAGTTGTTTATGTATTTATATATAGTGTTTAAGTAAAGTTCCCCTTTTAGTCCGAGCAATATATGGGGTATGGGGCAGACAATGAAAGGCCATCTGCTTCTATGAGCTATTGGGTAGATAATGTAAGGCCATTTACCTCTATGGGCTATTGGGCAGATAATGTAAGGCCATCTGCCTCTATGGGCTATGGGGCAGACTATGTAAGGCCATCTGCCTCTATGGGCTATGGGGCAGACAATGTAAGGCCATCTGCCTCTATGGGCTATGGTGCAGACAATGTAAGGCCATCTGCCTCTATGGGCTATGGGGCAGACAATGTAAGACCATCTGCCTCTATGGGCTATGGTTAACGAGGATGTCATGTGGACCAGAACAACGACCAGTCCCCTTTACATTTCCCCAACTCATGAAAGAGAAAAAGATGGAAATACAATGGGAGAGAACAAACTGTAATAATAAATGGCTCTAAATCAACACCAATAACAGTAAACTCAGGTGTACCTCAAGGAACAGTCTTGGGTCCACTACTATTTTTAATTTACATAAATGATTTACCAAATTGCATTAGTTCAGGGACAAAAGTCAGATTATTTGCAGACGATTGCATAATATATAGAACAATAAAAACAAAACAAGACACAGATATTTTACAAAGAGAATTAGATGAATTACAGAAATGGGAATCAAATTGGAGCATGTCTTTCCACCCAGAAAAATGTCAGTTGTTAAGAGTAACAAAAAAAATTAAACAAATTAATTCCACTTATCTTATTCATGGCAAACCAGTAACACAGACTAAAAACTCAAAATACCTAGGTGTTATAATAAATGAAAAACTGTCATGGAATCCACATATTGATGAAACTATAAAAAAATCCAACAAAGCATTAGGGTTTATTAAAAGAAATTTCTATAAATCAAATAAGAACATAAAACTAAAATGTTATTTAACCTTGGTTAGGCCAATAATAGAATATGCATCCACCGTGTGGGACCCCTCAACTCAAGAAAACATTAAGAAACTGGAACAAACACAAAATAGAGCAGTGAGATTCATAACAAACGAATATTCACATTTGACTAGGGTAACACCATTAGTAAAATCACTAAATTTAGAAAGCCTTCAGGACAGAAGACTCAAAAGTAAAGTAGCAATTATACATAAAACACTGAACCATAATCTTCAAATACAAAAACAAAATTTAATAAAATACTCTGAAAGACACAAAAATAAAGGCACATTCCTCGTCCCATATGCTAGGACAAATTTGTACAAATACTCCTTCTTCCCTAGTGCTATTAGAGCATGGAATGGGTTGCCTGAGCTAGCCAGAAAAACCAGTGACTTGGCAGAATTTAAGTCATTGGTTAATATGCATGACTAAATGCATGACGCGTAGGACGTAATCATCTTCTTTTTTGAAGTAACGTCTGTATTATATAAGATAGATAAGATGGGAACAGCATATTGCAATATTTCCCACTAGTAGGCCTAGTAATCCTGATCATAATCGCTTTAGCTACTTTATAGGTGTAGACTAGATCTAGAACAAAGAATATATCTAGAATCTAGAGCTGGAGTAGATCTAAATTTCTAGACTAGTTCTAGATGTAGTCTAGATATTTATGTCTAAACATAGAATCTAGACTAGGACTAGATCTATAATCTAGACTAGGAGTAGATCTAGAATATGTCTAGATCTAGAAACTAGACTAGGCATAGAATCAAGACTAGGTCTAGATCTAGAATCTCTAGACCTAGAAGCTAGATATATAATTTGGATCTAGAATATAATTTGTATGACTAAAAACGTTTAATCTTAAAAGTAATAGACCTAGAGTTAGGCCAATATTATGATCAGGAATAGATTCTCTAGACTCTAGAAGGCCTACTACTGGATAATAACGTGCTATGCTGCTCGCATCACATTCACTTCTTAATGTGATAGGCCTACTACTGTTGACATAATTCCCCCTAAGATGTAAGAATATACACTATTTCCTTAATAATGTATAGATGTAAATTTTGTTTAAGTTGTTTAATAAGTTTAAAACGAAATCTAGATATATTTCTGCCCTCTTTTGAGTCTAATTTAAAGTGTTATCAAGTGTATAATGGAAATATGTTAAAACTACGCGCTATAAATAAAGTTCGTTTATTTTTTAAAAATTTCAACTAAAACAAAATTCGTATTAAAATTATTTTAACAAAGTTTTAAAGACAGTTTGCGTGGAAACAATAACTGAAAATCGACCCCCGAAGTGGTCCACCCAGGCAGGTAAAAAGGCAGGTTTCAATTTTATCATAATTTATTCTATCAAAGGTAGTGACAGAAAATAATGGAGAAAAAAGTTTGAGAGATCTTGTGTGGTGCCCCAGCGGTCCAGCAGACCAATGGATAGGTGAAAGTGAATGAGAAGTTAGATGTGAACCTGGCCTAACTGATGTCTTATAATGAATCTCTAATTGATCTAATTGTTTTGTAAACGGCCAATCTCTTATTCCTCAAGAATAAAACATTTCCATTAAAAAAAAAAAATTCCCCATCAAATTTTGTGTTTCTTTGGTTAGGTGTTCTGTACTGTACTTTGGCACTGTATTTAAAAAATAAAAATTGACAAAAACTCTACAATCGTTTGAGTAAATGTGTTTAAATATGGTAAATGGTGGTCTCCCCTAATAAAGAGACATACGTGTTTTTTACTATTAATAGTGAATAGTTGTATAAGTAGTAAATTTTTATGAAAAAACTACTTGCATAAGTGATTTAAAAAATTATACTTTTCGCTTTCGGAAAAAAAAATTGCCGCTGCATCAGAACTTTAAATGGTCTAAAATGTTGTGATGTCGGATTTTCACTATCTTTCGAGTTTTCGCGATCTAAACGGGACGGACGGACAGTCGGACAGACAGGCTACACAAAACAAATATCTTCTTTTCCCCTTTCGAGGGCCGCTAAAAAACAACATTTGAATCAGTATTCTATTTTATGAGTTAGTTAATAAATGCATAGTATATTTTCTAAGGTATCATTGATACTTTTTCCATTGTGACCTTTGATGCAAATATTTTGTACCAATGCGCGAATCTATGAATGAAGTCTGGGACGTTTTTTTTAAAAACATACATCTCCTGAAGTTTTTCATTTAAAAGTGGTGTATTTTTTGAAAAATCTGCTGGCATAAATAATTGAAAAAATTAGATGGTTCACTTTCGGAAAAGAACTAAGTAGCCGTTGCATCAGAACTTTGAATGATCTAAAATATTATAATGTCCGATTTTCATTTTCTCTTCCAGTTTATGAGATCCATAGGGACAAACGGACGGACGGAAGGACAGACATTCTACAATCTACACAAAAGTAATACCGTCTTTTCCCCTTCCGGTGCCGCTTAAAAAACAACATTTATCAAATGCGATGTATTGTTCATTAAATCTATTTCATTTATTAAATTGTCTATAGACAAGTAGGAAACTGAAAGAAAGGCACAAAGATGCATTGTATCATAGACATAATATATAGAGTTGAGTTTGAGTTTTTTAGAAAATGTGGCCATACACCCTAAAGGGTTACTCTCCCTTCATACCACAAGAGTTAAATTTTATTTAGTTATTACGTTATTAAAAACAAGGTCTATTCACATTTAAAATATAGTAATGGTGCCAGCCAATGACTAGAAAAGATTTCATAAAAACATTAGAAATAGCTGAATAAAACATACAATTCTAATGTACGGGAATTACAAGGCTTGAAAATAAAAAACAAAAAAACAAAACTATATGCTATGAGCACAATACTTCAGTTACCGGTTGGCACTTTAAAACAAATCGAATATAGCTCACTGGACGAAATAAGGGCATCAATGATAATTTATAGGCAGTTCATGTCAAATAGAGAGACATTTTAACTAAACATTTGTAACTTCTAAAACAATATTTCAAAATATAAATTTTTTTTAAAAAATATGTAATTAGTATGTGTATGTGTGCTCTAATTAAACCTTTTCCAAAAGATATTTATGTATATACTAGCCAGCGAAAGCATGAATTTATGAATATATACATATTATGAATGTAACTAAAATGGATAATTGACCTGAATATAATTTTAAAATCAAACAATTGCGTGTGCATTTATTTATATTTAGAAGCGCGCGACATCAAGAATAAAGTTTCAGCTATGACAAACGAATGTATGTAAAAATGTTTTAGAAACACAAATTTGAAAAGTGAATTTAATTTAAATATGAAATGAATGGAGAATATCTAGCATGTTTAGGTGTTAAAAAATAAATTAGATCTGACTATTTAGAATTAGATCAAGAGTTAGAGTTAGATCTAAACATCGGAGCCTTGTGTGCAAGCGTGGAGCCTTCGCTCTGCGAATTCGTGACCATTCCCTTTTGTATCATGTACACATGTTTATTTGGATTCTAAAGTACTTCAGGATGTCTAAATTCGTAGATATAAGGAACGAATGTATGTAAAAATGCTTTTGAAACACAAATTTCAATTTTTTTCTATTTAATAATGAAATCAATATACTAAACTATGTATTTTCATGTGTCAAAGTAAAAAACTATATTTGCTAAGTGTAGTTCTTAAAATTAAATCTCAATCTAGATCCTTTTGATCTTGTTTCATGTAAACATAGCCTAGATCCATGAAATAGTGATGCTTTCATAGAGTTGGACAACTTTTTTTTGAGGTTCTTTAGTTTGTTTTAGGGCTACTATACAAACGTTACAGTTCCAGTTAGTACCCAAGGAACATTTACGTTTTTCCATGATTGGTAAAATGGTTTTAATTTCAATTAGGGACATACATACAAACACCAATACACTCATACAAACGCCTAACTTTCTACTTTATAGTATAGTATTGAATTTTTTTTCTTCAGTCTGCGCTAGTGGCAAGTGGGGAATAAATTGTCGCAATACTTGCAATAACGGATGTTTTGGGGCTAAGTGTGATGTTAAAACTGGATTATGTGACAAAGGATGTAATGGTTATAGCGACCCACCTTACTGTGGCTATGGTAAGATGTTTTTAGTTTTATAAACCATTATTCATCATTTACTCATTATTAACATCAATCTTCATTGGGTGGGGTCCTGAAAAATGTTTGACAAATAACATAGTCACTATACTAAGTTTAAGTGACTAATTTCAATGACTGCCCTCTACGGACTTCTTGCCCATAATAACTGATTATAATGACTGCTATCAAGTTTCTAGGTAGCTCGAGGTTAAAAGTGTTCACTCTCATAAAGATGAGTTGTGAATTACATTCATTTTATCAAAATATTACGTCCCACTGAATACTACTAACTTTGAGGTGATGACACAAAAAGGGTTAGAATTTGTGATTTTCCGATTTTCCAAAAAGTTTCGCGCAGTCGAAAAGAATATGAGACACGGTTTCTTCTTCCTCTCCGAAGTAGGGACACCGCAGGGCCGGTCTTATGCCACTGCAACCTATGCGGCGGCAGTGGGGCCCCGCACTCGCATAGGCCCCGTGCGAATTGTAGGTGTAAATTGAAACCATTTTAACTTACTATTAAAGAATTTCTGGAATTCTCGTGAATTTTAAAATCTTCTGAAAACTCATGCATATCTTTTTTAAAAACAGACAAAATTGTCTTTTCGGGATGTCATTCAATATGGAAAATGTTAATCCTACTCGTGATAAGAAAAAAACGACATTGTCAGCTTTCATTTCATAAAAATGTAAAAATAAGCCACATTTTTTTCCCAAAACAAGAATTAGGCCTACTAATACTTAATTTACTTTAATAATGACTCTGGCATAGAAATATAGATCTAAATATCTCTCGACTTTTCTTTCTTTATTTCCATTTTCCATAATTTTGAATACGTGGAGATTGTTGTGAGGGCTCTATTTAGTTTGGATCTAGTCAGCACTGGATATTTCTCTATAGTCCGAAGTAAAAGGTCATCTGCGTAAAGTGCCTTATTGACCGAAATGAGGTCCGGGAGGTCATTCATGAAGATTAGAAAGAGAGTGCAGCTAAGGGCTGAACCTTGTGGTAGTCCTTCTTCCAAACTTGTTTTTACTAGAGATGGCACCTTCGAATCGGGTTTGGATGGTTCTGTTTTTTAAGAACGCCCCTATCCAATTATACATTCTTCCATGGATGCCCATTTTTTTTTCATCTTTTAAAATAGACCTTTTCTCCACACTCTATCATAGGCTTGCTGCTAATCTATAAATACTGCTGTAGTGTGCTTGTTTTCATGAAACCCTTCTACTGTGTCCTGGATAAAACGAAAGAGGTAGTCTTCTGTTCTACTTGCTTTCCTGGAGCCAGCTTGTGCATTGTGGAGTGAGCAAGTACTTTCTAGCCACCAATAAAGTCGGTTATTAACAATTTTTTCTGCCATTTTTCCAATGTTGGATGTTAGAGATATTGGTCTGTAACTTTTTGGGTCTCCTTGTTTTGTTTTTTTTTTTTTAAATGGGTATTATGTTTGCAGTTCTCCATTCATGAGGTATGTTTCCAGTTTTCCATGTATGGTTGATAAAGTTAAGTATACAGCCTAATGAGGATGTGTGAAAACTACGCTGTACAAAGTAGTATTTGTTTTTTTTAAACTTACAATTGAAACATAGTTCGTATTAAAATTCTTTTTAAAAACAACATTTGAATCAGTATTCTATTCCATGAGTTAGTTAATAAATGGAAAATCTATTTTATAATGATCCATTGATACTTTTTGCGTCGTGACCTTAGATGCATTATTTTTGTATCAATACGCGAATCTATAAGTGAAGCTTGATTTATTAATGAAGAAGCTTGTGAACTTTTTAATAAGACTCAATTCCCATTAAGTTTTTCATTCAAAGTGGTGCGATTTTTTTGAAAATCTGCTTGCATATATAAATTTAAAAAGTAGATGGCTCACTTTTCTTTTGTGAACTTTTTAATAGGACTTACTTCCCCTGAAGTTTTCATTTAAAAGTGGTATAATTTTTAAAAAAATCTGCTTGCATATATAATTTTAAAAATAACATGGTTCACTTTCGGAAAAGAAAAAAAGTAGCCGTTGCATCAGAACTTTGAATGATCTAAATCTAAAATATCATGATGTCCAATTTTCATTTTCTCTTCTAGTTTCTGAGATCTAAACGGGACGGACGGACAGACCGACAGACAGGCCACACAAAACTAAAAGCTTCTTTTCCACTTTAGGAGGCCGCTAAAAAAACTTATTTGTAAGTGATACATTTTGTTCAATAGGCATTTTTGTAACTTTGTTTTGTTACAGTTCACCTACTATATCCAAAGCTCTAATCAAACAATTTCGGAAATGGGAGGATAAATTAAATTTGACCAGGAAATTATGTGTTGAATACACGCTTTGTAAGGATGAAGCTAAGATAATGAGTACTGTTAAGTGACTGAGTGGTTAAGCGCTTTACTGGACGAGAGGCTAAGTAAGCTTAAACTTATCTTGTCTATAAAGGGGGCTCGTGCAGAAATTTGTTTACTGAGCGCCTAAAAGCAGCACGGAAAACCTTTTCCCAGATACCCCCTCCCCACCACTAGTCCACAAACGAGATTTAACCATAGCGCTCTGAGTATACTATAAGGATGAAAATAGCGCTATATAAAAGTAATTATTATTATTTCTTTCAAACCTAGGGTTCTGGCTTCGAATCTCGATACTGGAATATTGAATATTGGGATTTTCCGAGTCCACCCAACTCTAATGGGTACCTGACTTTAGTTGGTAAAGTAAATGTGGTTGATCGTTGTTTTGGCCACATAACACCCTGCTCGTAAACACCGTTGGCCAAAGAAACAGATGACCTTAACATATATAGATCGCAAAAGTCTAAAAATAGAGCTTTACTTTTTATTTATAACTAGACATATGTTACCCGCGACCCGCGGGTCTTTATTTGTGCATTACTGTCGATATAGTCACAATTAAACGAAATAATAATGTAATAAGTAAAGCGAATGTGTCAATGTAAAAATAGTGTGAATGAAGCTATCAAATAAAAAAATTAAAAAAAACTTTATTCATGAATGAATATAGGCCTATCTCAACACAGCTACGCAACTTTAGCGAACAGCGAACGAATGTATTAAAAATGCTTTAGAAAAACACAGTTGAATGTTAAATTGATTAAAATATCAAATGAATGGACAATAATTAGTATGTTTATGTGTTAAAGCACAAAACTATCTTTGCGAATAGAAGTTTTTTCATCTTTGAGTTCAATAAGAGTTTTAGACCTAGACCTAGGAATAGACTCAGTAGAGTGTAATGTGAAACCAATTGGTAATGTCTAATGAAAGAATGTTCGTCAGGAAATCTGTAGTCACAGATATCAGGAACTAATTTATGTAAAAAATGCTTTTGAAACACAAAATTGAAGGTTAATTTTATTACATAATGAAATCAATGGATCTTCTTTTGTATTTTCATGTGTCAAAGTAAAAACCTATAAACGCAAAGTGTATTTCTTAAAATTAGATCTAGGTCTAAATTCTTTCGATCTTTTCTCATGTCAACATTGTTAACCATGGCCTGGATCCATAAAATACTATAGCTGTAATAGAGTCGGACAACTTTATATTTTTTTTTAGGGTCTTAAGTTTGTTTTAGGGCTACAATACATACACTACGGTCTAAGTAAGTACCCAAGTAACATTCCTGCCTAGTTTTATCAAGATGGGTCAAGCGGTTTTGATGTCTATAAGTAACATACTTACATACCTACATACATACGCATCACATTCTACTTTATAATATAGATATTATAGTTATACATACTGCATTGCAATACAATAATAAGTAGAAGGAAAAAACAAAACGTTATCGTTAAGAAATGAGTCAATACTTATTTGATATGTTTTGTTTATTTTGTGTGACAGAATGTGTTAAAGGTACTTACGGAAGAAACTGCTCATTCAATTGTTCAAGTCTATGTGTCAACGGAGAATGTGACCCTGTCAAAGGAGATTGCGATAAATGCCCTCTTGGGTACGAGGGGCACGCTTGTGATATTAGTAGGTATAAGTTATATATATATATATATATATATATATATATATATACACACACACAGGGCCGCCGCTACCTATTGTGCAATGTGTGCATTGCACGCAGGCGGCTTATTTTAGGGGACGGCCTAATGTTATTTCAAGTTTACTTTTTTTTATTAAGTTAATTTTTTAAAATTACTAAAAAATATTTTATATAAATTCCTATCATTCAATTATCATTTGAAAAAATAAACAATTTTAGTACATAAGAAATAGAAACTAGTTTGGAAACTAGATAAAAAATTAACGAGCAGCGTGCTCGGGATTACGCGGGTTGTTTGTAATATTTGTTTTGAGTCGAATTACCGGTAATTAAAAAGTCGATTTTAAAACATTTTCACTGGGAAGGGGGGGGGGGGCGCAAGTTCCTCTTATGACGCAACGTCCTGACAAAAAGGGGTGTTATGGAGTGTGTGTGTTTCCTTAGCGGTGGTGAGAAGAGGTGAAGCGAGTGATTGGCTGGTTACGCAGTGACAATGATGAAATTAACGTACCTAGTGCAAGTGTGAGACGATCTTAAGACATGAACGAGTAAAGATTTTTTTGTTGTTGTGAGCTGGATTTTTGTTTAAATCTCAGTTTATTTTATTACTATTAGATCTATATCTCATCTCAAGTTAAATCGTGAATAATAACAGTTATCTTCTTATCTTATTTTCTTATATAATACAGACGTTACTTCAAACAAAAATTCAGAACGTCCTGACTTACTTATAATACAATTCATTTCACAAAAAGGGTAAACCCGTTTTAATTGCACTTTATATCCTATTCATCTATTGCTCCTTTCATTTTTAATAGATATGAATGTATCGGCTTCGGGTAAACCCATTTTCGCAAAACTAATTTTATTTTCGTAGCAAAAGAGAAAAACTTGAAAGGATCATAAGCTAAGTTTAACATAAATCTAAATCCAATCCACTAGATTAGTAAACACAAACTAGGACCCGCAGCACGTGGGTAATGTCAGGGTAGTCTTATATAATACAGACGTTACTTCAAAAAAGAAGATGATTACGTCATATGCGTCATGCATTTAACCAATGACTTAAATTCTGCCAAGTCACTGGTTTTCCTGGCTAGCTCAGGCAACCCATTCCATGCTCTAATAGCACTAGGGAAGAAGGAGTATTTGTACAAATTTGTCTTAGCATATGGGACGAGGAATGTGCCTTTATCTTTGTGTCTTTCAAAGTATTTTATTAAATTTTGTTTTTGTGTTTTATGTATAATTGCTACTTTACTTTTGAGTCTTCTGTCCTGAAGGCTTTCTAAATTTAGTGATTTTACTAAAGGTGTTACTCTGGTGAAGTGTGAATATTCGTTTGTTATGAATCTCACTGCTCTATTTTGTGTCTGTTCCAGTTTCTTAATGTTATCTTGAGTTGAGGGGTCCCAAATGGAGGATTCCTATTCTATTATTGGCCTAACCAAGGTTAAATAGCATTTTAGTTTTATGTTCTTATTTGATTTATAGAAATTTATTGAGTTTTTCTTCACAAAGAAGATTGTTCAAGTTATTTACAGTTTATTTATTTAACAAATATAAAACGCCTACATCGGTTTAGTTGTACTCGCTGTTTGGGGCCTATAAGCCAACAACCGACCAACAACATGGGGGGGGGGGGGCGGAGAAAAAATGTTCAGACCTGTTGTCGACCTGAGCAGAAACGTTTTAGTGAACTTTCATGGCGTAACTTTGGATTGTATACACAGTGTTGGATTAATATAAATGAACAAAAAACCTAAAAATTGTGACTAAGTTTCTTTTCTTTTTTATTAAATTCTTAAAAAAAACAACTCAGGGACCTCACTGTGGAAGCCTAAGTTGCTTCTCTGAGCTCCAGCTGCTAAAGGAGGCTCGAAAGAAAATGTTGTTATCTCTACTAGGGAGTCGCCACAAGGGAATGTGAGAATCATGGCCTTTCTATGTTTTATTTCAAGTCATTGTATAAGTGACTAGTACTTTGGATTATATACTTTGTAATAGACTCATGAAAATATTCAGCGCTAAATTGCTTCATTTGTTAGATACATTTGTAGGCAACTCTGAATCCGTGTATGTCAGATGATTGTGGATACAATGCACATCTCGCCAAAATACAAGGGGGATAATTATTATGAACATCTACGGAACGTTGAAAAAGTTCCACTGCCACTGGCTTTTGTATTTCGAGCTTTTTTTTCGGATTATAATATGTAACATTGTTGAGCAGTCAGAGTTATCGAGAAACTGTATGTCGATCATGCTCATTTACGTTGTTTATTGTAATATACCAGCAGAAGTTCATCAATTAAAATCGTCGCAAATACAGGAGCATAACAGAGTAGTCAGGACGAGATTAGTTTTGAGTATTTATCATAAAGAACCTAAATGTCAGATTTCTGTAGGCACGTATATCCGATATTGTTCCTAGTGCATGGCTCATAGTTGTACTTGAAGGGTACAACAACGGTGAGAATATGAAAGGAAAAAAATGGAATGGTCTACAAAAAATACATTTAAATTAAAGTGTCCAGCTCAATCTTATTGGAATTTTTTCAAGAAAAAAAAAAGGGGGGGGTGTCATTTTTAAATTCCGCAAGAAGGCGGCCACAACCCTCCGGCGGCCCTGTATATATATATATATATATATATTACAAGTAAATTCCGCTTTTTAAAAAAAAACAACAACTTTTAGACAGAAATACATATTTGTTTATATCTTTTTTATCATTCTTCAAATCAAACTGCATATTTATTTTAGAGATATCAAACTGATTAGACAGACGCTCTGACAGACAGACTGTGTAAATCTAATATTGGCTTTTACACTTTCGAAGTCCTATTTGAATATGTAGCATTTCTTATGTTTAATATTAATCAGCACTTCAACAAACTGTGGAAGGGGGAGGGGAGTTGGCATGTTAGCTGGTTTAAGTGCTTTGCTTCTGAATCTCTAGTCTTGGGTTGGAATCTCGGTGGCTTTAACTTTAAGGATTTTTGGGGCGCCACTGAGTCCACCTATCTCTTATGGGCACCTGACTTTAGTTGGGGAAAAAAAGTAAAAGCGGCTGGTCGTTATGCTGGCCATGAAATGCCCTTCTTGTTAATTTTCGGCCAAAGAAACAAATAAGCTTTGTATAATATCTCCTCATAGATTGCAAGGTCTAAAAGTAAGACCTTACTGTACATTTACTTAAACAATTAGGTGGTCGTTCTCTACCTTAAATTGGTCGATAATATCTATATTTACAGCCAAATTATCAATATCGTACAAATATTTTTTTTTTAAAGGCTATATAAGGGAAAGAGCCTATATTTACAGTCATATATTTCAATATTGTAAGACTTGTTTCCCTTTTCGATAACAAACAACATTTATTGGATGGCTGCCTGGTCGTGCGGTTTGCTCGCTGGACTGTCGTTCAGACCCTGCCCGCTCCCATCCCCGTCGTCCTACGGGAGGTTTGGACTAGGAAGTAATTATCTTGAACTCTGAAGGAACATCCGAAACATGTAAATATTTTATTGATAACCACTATAAAGCTACTAATTCCTTAATTTCTAATACTAGCGGCCCGCGATAGAGAAATTGCTAAATGATGAAAGGCCTTGACTGTCCGTCCTTACGTTTAAATCTCGTAAACTATTGAAAATCCGACATCATAATATTTTACACCTTTCAAAGTTCTGATGCAGCGGCTACGTTTTTTTCTTGTTTCTGAAAACGAAAAATTTAATATTTAAAATCAATTATGCAAGCAGTTTTTTTTTTTTTTTACAACTATTCACTATTAATAGTAAAAACAGGGGAGAATATTTAGTAAGGGAGATGACTAGCTACCTTGTTTTAAGCACATTTACATTAACGGTTTGTCAAATATACTTTTTTGTTTACAGTTTTATTGCCAAATTTAAATAAGCTAGGCCATACTAACTACTACATTACTAAGAATATGTTTATTTTTTATTTTTTTAAAGTGAAACAAGTCTATTTAAAACAAGTTGAACTTACTTAAAAACAACAATTAATATATAGTTTTACTTACTATCGTGTAAACATGGTGCATGCTGTGAAGAAATATTATTTAGGCTTTGAATAAAAGATTTACCCTTTGCAATACAATTAGATAATCATAATGTCACATTAATTAAGCAATGCTCACATATATCTACACATTCACTTTCATCTATCCCTTGGTCAGCTGAACCGTTGGGGCACCACAAAAGATCTGTCAACCTTATTTCTCCATTCGCCTTTGATAGGTTTTCATTCTGATATTCTTTCTAAAAGTATTGAAACCTGCCTTTTTACCTTTAGGGACCACTTTTGGGGCCGATTTTAAATTTGTTTCCACACAAACTGTCTCTATAATTTCTTTGATTCATATTTAGTTATGAACATGGAAAGTTTAAACTTAATTTGACAATGCGAAGTGGGAGAAATAACTTGTTCAAAATTGTGTATCAGACAGACATAGTTAATGTAAGCTTTGTAAAAACTTAGCTTCTATACAAACAAAAGTATTACGCATTGTAATTTTTTTTTTATATTGTTGTGTCTACACAGAAACGTTTAGTGTGGACCTGAACAGTTTTGGAATAGGATACGCAGTAGGAACTGAAGTTCTTGTACTAGTCATCATGGTCTTGCTGCTTAATAAAACTTTGGTTTTCCATTGGAGCCCAAGGACAGAGTCTTTCGCTGTTCGAACAAATCTTCAACTTGAAGAGTTTTCTAATTATGACCATGGTACTTTCTTATTACAATTAGTTTTGTGTGTTCATTGTTTATGTGATCCTAGACTGTCGTTTAACCATGCTTTGAATGTGTATTTCTTTGAAGAAATTGCTGTGTTTAGTCTGAGTAATGTCCTATTTAAAAAACAACAACTAATCCTGAGTGTCTTTAGACTTCATCCAGTGGCGCTACAGCCCATGGAGGGCTCTGTCCTGCTTCAACACACCCCTCCGTTCAGATCTTTTCTTGGCCATTCGTCTCCACGACCTAACCCTAAGTTTTTGGAGATTCGCCTCTTTAGACTCCACTTTCTTCTATTTAAGTACAATCTTTAAATATAAGCCCTTTAGGTGCATTTTGATTACATTTAATCTTAACTAGTTGAAACTCTAGTATCGGACACAGAGGTAATGGGCTCAAATCTCGGTGATTTTTGTTATATAATTTTTTGGATTGTTAGCACGCCCCTAACTCTAATGGGTACCTGACATTAATAGTGGGAAAAGTAAACGATCACAGAAACAGTTGACCTTTATGTCGTCTGCCCCAAAGTTAACAAGTTCTGAAATGAGTATCTTATGTTTTTGGTCTGACATACAAATGTAAGCCAGAACAACATTAAAAAAAAAAACTTTTTACAATCAATAATTTTGTTAAGCGTAGTTGTATCAATGTTGATGGATCAGTCTGATTCAGTCATGTCATTAAATTTCTAATAGATCTAGACTGCCCGGTCGTGCGGTTTGCGCGCTGGACTGTTGTTTGGATTTATCGATGGTCCCGGGTTCAAACCCTGCCCGCTCCCTTCCCCCGTCGTCCCGCGGGAGGTTTGGACTAGGAGTAAACTATCTTCAACTCTGAAGGAACAACCGAAACATGTAAAATATTCTACAAAACATTTTTTACAAAACAATAATCTGTGCGGTTAGAGATATTTTACCGATTTTGTCTAGCTCAATTTATTGCTTTTAGCTTTTCATATAAGCTTCTTGTTTTTTTCTTTTTTTTTGTTTTGTTTTTTAAGTTTTTTTTTATGTTTTACCTGTTTCAAATGTTAGATAAGATTTAATAAATAAGTCAAAATGTTGTTTTTAACAGTTCATCAACCTGATGATGTAGACAATGACTACGAGACGCCATCAACAAACAAATGCTATGAGGATGCTTTAGCCAAGTCTCATTATGATTACATGAATGTAACTTAAGTTATAACCTCATTCATTTTATCACCAACCAAATAGAAAACTACAAAAACTACAATATTGTCACATTTATATTTTGTAACACACGGAGATATCGCCGGTTATCCAGGAGTAGGTAGAAACTACAAAAACAATATTTTTTTGAAACATTATACAAGGCTAATGAACAAGAATGCACACGAATTATTACGCATCTTTTCCAATCGAAAGCATTGCAATCGACTGAATTGGTAATCATTTGAAACTGGAGTTCTTCTTGCTTAACTGGGTGTCAAATTCAGCTTGTTCAGCTGAATTGTGGTGTTATAGTTCAATGCCCTTGTATGCTGGTCAAGTGGTCTGAAAAGAGAGAGTGTGTGTAAATGACCTGGTTAATATGTCACGTGTAGATGACCAGACCCTTCCAGGCGACATTGAAAAAATATTTGTGTAAAAGTGGACAGAAAAAGAAAAATGTTAAAGAAAAAAAGGAATTTTGAAGATTATTTTTTTTAGCAATTAATCAAAGATAGTAAAGCTAATAATCGTTTTTAGTTGGTCATTAATCATTGGTCAATACTTATTGATTGTTATTTTTTCTTTTTCAATCTATTTAATAATAATAAGATTCATCAGTCCATGTATATTATACTAGCTTTGCAACTAATTTATTTTAATATAAATGTGTTTATTGCTAGATTACTTGCCATATTGTACACTATATCTCGTAATAAAATTTAAGATAAGTATATTCTACATTTTGTTTCTTTAGTGTGTTTAAATTGAGGCATAAGAGCAACCTCCGAACTCGATAGTACGTAATTTCAGTGACCAAACTTCAGTCAAAAACCAATACTTACGGTAGAGATACCAATAACAATAAGGTGACCAGTACACCAGTACATAAGCCGGCATAAAAAAATATTTGACAAAAAGGGGTTAGAAATGAATATGGAAGTGGGGTCATCCAAAGAACAGGATGACCTAAGAGTAAAGTAACACATATGTGCACAGTGCGAAATCAAGAAACAGTAAAGGAGCTCGATATGACCTTTTCAAAACTGATCAACATTAATCCCGATATGGCCTGGAATAGAAAATCAGAGACATTTAGGGGGCACTAGTAATCATTGTAAATTTTGTCTTTTTTTGGGGGGGCTTTTTTTTTTTTTACAAAAACCTTATCTAAATTGCAAGTAGTAAGTAAGTTCCCCTTTCAGACCTTGTGGTCAATGCGGCAGATGATGTAAAGGTCATCTGTTTTTGAGGCCTACGGTTAACGAAGGTGTCAACCGCCTTTTCTTTTCCCCAACTAATGTTGGGTACCCATTAGACTTGGGTGGACAAATAGGCGCCCAAAGATCCCGAAATTAAAAATCCCAGTCTTTACCAGGATTCGAGCCTAGGACCCCCGGTTCAGAAGCCAAGCGCTTCACCGCTCAGTCACCGCGTCTCCTTAAGCTTATGGAGGGGTTTGTTATTATGCTAGTGCAACGTATCTTTGAGGTTAATTTTTGTAACCTTGTGTAGGGGAGCTAGATATGGGATTATAAAGTCTACACTAGAGATTAGAGTCAGCAGTGGGCCAGTGTTATGCGTGCTAATGTGTTGCGTTGTGGGACAGCAAGGTGCAGGATGATTATTAGATTACATAAAACTATAATATTTGTTAAATTCATTGATATTACTTCATCAGTTTGTCATTATAACTTACATTCATATTATTTAAATACTACATTGTTAACAGCGAGTCAATTATTTATTATTAAAGCACGAAAGTGCATCTTGAATGTCAGGGGCCATGACAAACAAGCTAATGCTTAAGCTCAAACTCTGGCATAGGCTATATGGTTCTCAACTAATTAGTTAAAAAGTGATACATCTCTACTAAGAAGCATCTTTTCTTCAAAGTCTAAGTGAAGGGAATGAGGGTATTGCATCAACCGGCCTGCCCCTTATCCTTAATGTTTAAGCTAAAAGAAGATGCGGTCGATTGGAAAATTCTTAATCAGGTAGAAAAATATATCCATAAGTAACAAATATTATCTGTATTACTTACTAGTTGTGTACACAAATCGTGCAGTATCTCTTCAAGGTCGAGTGGTGGGTGGGCCATGACTTTGACCACCCACATGAATTTTACCATTAACCAGGATACACTGTGTTTCGAAATAGTATCCATTTAAAAAGTTACGATTTTATTGCAAGGTCAGTCAGCAAGACAACAGCCAATTTTTTCGTGAATATTCACCAAAATACTTACATTAATGTATAGCACTTAACCTTCCATCGTGTTTATTAGAGTAGATGAAAGTCTGAAGTCGTTTAATGATATTTTATAGAAGCTCATCTCTCAGTTACATTTTAAATGCAAAATTCAATTGGAAACTCAAATTGGTGAATGGGTGAATGTAAGAGTGTAGGTCCTACGGACGTGCAGATCACTCAAGGACCATATCTGTTATGTATACAATGGGAGTTTTAAGATTCTTTTTGGTGGTAGCGTTTTTGTTGGATTCAAGCTTTTCACAAGGTAAATGCTTATATTAGGAATGGACAGACAGCGAGACAAACAGAAAGACAGAGAAAGAGAGACGGAATTTAAGATAACAAGAAGAAAGTGAAAGGAAGATAACGGGAGATAGAAAGATAAAATGATTGATATATAGATAAACAAATGATTGATGAAGGACGGACGGATTATAACGCGATATTGGAGCATGTATCGAAATAAACATAATGAAATGTCATTATGTTTGATTGTCATTAGCAGCAAGTGCTACGTGTCATTAGATATACGACCTACATCGTATCTTTTTCCAGATCTTTACTAATATTAAGAGCTCTAAGCTGAACCATGTTTTTAAGGGGTTGTATTAGGGATATATCATTGGTTCTCACCTTGCGGATTTCGAATTCCTTGTGGGTCGTATGACTAATTATAATAATAATCATTATTATAGCTTTTATATAACTTTACTTTCATGATTATAGCATGCTCAGAGCGCTGTGGTCCAATCTCATTTGTGGACTGTTAGGAGGAGGGGGTATCTGGGAGATTTGTTTCAGTAACCATAACTCTGCTCGAGTCGGGTGTCGAGCCTCGAGCCCCCTTCTAGGCAGCCGAAACAAGCCTAGTTCAAGCGCACTTAGCCTCTCGACCACGCTTCCCACAAGAAGCAATGTTCTGTGCAGGCGCCTTTGTTACAAAACAAGTTCTTTTTTATATAATTAGTTTTAGATGTTTTAGATCAGAGATGCCAAAAATACGGCCCGCGGGCCAGATGCCGTCCGCGACGTGGTTCCATCCGGCCCGCCGAAATGTCGGCACAAAATGTAGGCATAATAATAAGCCAACATATTTGATCTATAAAAAGTATGGCTGTTTCCAAAAAGAACAACATATAAACGTCAGTATAAAACAAATATGACGTCATTCTTGGTTTGAGCAGGGGAAAAAAAAAGATTGTTAGACTTCACCTAGAGATTGGAGGATTGATGGAAATATTTACCAAAAAGCGACAAGAAAATGAAACGACGCCAAAGCTAGCTACAATGTTGTTCTTTTTTTAAGTACAGAAATTAAGCCATTTTCTGACTCGTGAAAAAAAAGATATCAGATATCCAATTCCTTAATGTAAGTACTAGCTCCACAGTTTTTCTAATCTAATAGTTTCAAATTCAGGTAAACTTCATTTCGTTTTATTTTGTGTGTACATTATCGTTCATGTGGCCCGCGACACGAGTGTCAGAAATGAAAATGTCCCGCAGGTCGAATTAATTTGAGCATCACTGTTTTAGATGATACTTAATGTTTGTACAGATGCTGATATGAAAGAAGACATTTAAAAATAGCATATCTAAATTATCTTTGCCATGTCAAAGATTTCTGCAAGTATAAATGCCGGTGCATTAAACCATGTCAAGACGATTTCTAGTGTTCAACCAACGATAAATGCCAAAGTGGATGGTTTGGTTTCAGATGCCAATACCGTAAGTATCGTGTTATCGACATTATGGCATGATATAACGGCTAATATTATTTTTTAATGAAAAAGAAATGAAACACTAATTTTGGACACCCTTCAAGAACGGCTCGGGAGGATTTTCTAATTCGGAGCCCCCTTTCTCCACCACAACTACGCCACTAAGCTCAAGTAGGGATTTGAACTCATTTGGTTTATGCCTATTAGTTACACATCCCACGTAAACACTTGGTTGTGTATCTAAAAGTACATTTTAAAAACTCTTCCTGGTTGGAGTCGAGTGTTTGTTTATTTAGCTCATCTCGATTACTTCCTCCTGATAGTTTTGAGTAATTAAAAAAAAGTCGTGTGAAATTAGTATTTATAGACTCTTAACTAATTATAAAATAAATGCTTTAAAGAGTGACAAAGCAAAACGTATGAATTAAAATTAAAAAAACAACATTTTTTTGTGTTGTGTAGAAATAATACTTCTTCCATCTTGGAAGGGCTATAAAGTTATTCATTTTTTTTAAATTCAGCGCTATCGATCAAAATCAACAGTACAGATCGAAATTCGTCTTAAAATCATTTTTGTTTTTTATTCAAATCAAATCCACGGCCAATTTATTGTTTAAAATCGTAATCTTTTTAAAATTATTAAATGCATATTTTGTAAATGTGCGTAACAAAAAATAAAAATAAAACTCATCGTCAAATTATTGACTATTACGACTATTAATCCCAATCTTATACATTGTGAAAATAAGACCAGCGTAAAACCACGCCGTCAATATGACTATCATGCAAACAATTGTAACAGAAATAATAAGGATAAAGGTGACGTCATTTTGTCAAGGCTAAGTACAAGATGATGTCCATTATCTAATTACGTCACGTGATCTTAATTTTCAAGAGTATTTTGCTTGTCGTTGTCACTGCAACCAAAAACAACTTTAAGTGGATCATTTACTTACAACTTATACACATTGAGAAGCAACGCCTGGACTTGTGTGTGTGTTCGTGGTGTTTTAAGAGAAGTGAAAAATGGGAGATCCCAGCGTTACTCCACGAGAGTAACTACTACTTGGAGGGCCGCCACATATTCGGACAGAAAAACATTTATTATATACAATATCTTAGACTCTTAATAATATCTATTGAGGAATTTCACAATAAATCAAACAATTTAAAATTTCCAGAAGATTTGGCTGTGTTTGGAGCCACAGTTACAACCAATCCGCCAGGAATGTACACAGATGAAAACGACAATACCTGTAACACTGCACAAGACTTAAACTCTGTTACAGTCACGTGGGCCAAATTAGAAGCTATTCCTCCAACGAGATGGAGGATAACTGTAAACGACCCAAGTGAGTAGATACCAAACATATGTACAACTTCTCTCTCTCTCTCTCTCTCTCTCTCTCTCTCTCTCTATATATATATATATATATATATATATATATATATATATATATATATATATATATATATATATATATATATAAATATATATATATATATATATATATAGCGCTATTTTGTCTGCATTTTTTTTTTAAAGGATTTCTTGGAAATGTTCAGCTGCAATTTACCACAGAGGGAAATTTTGAGTTTGAGAAGTCTTCATGTCGAAATGAGACAATTTCTGAAGTGAGCGACAAATCGATAGACAGGCGATGTAATGATGATGTCACGATAACCTCTTTAACTTTATCTGGAAATCTGTCATCTTTATGTTCTTTTTATATCAGTGGAGGTAAGAGACTATCTATCTATCTATCTATCTATCTATCTATCTATCTATCTATCTATCTATCTATCTAACTATCTATCTATCTATCTGTCTAACTAACTTTTTAATTAATCAAAAGTTTACGTAATTTCGTAATAAAAGCACATACGTAGCTTTCAGTTTCAATGAATATATAAATGTGGATACACTAGTGAAATAATGATAATTCTAAGCTCAATAAAACTGACTCTAAACTTTCTGTCGCTACTCCCCAACCATCACTACAATTTGTATCACTTAAATCACGACAGACTTAATTGGGGTTACATCGGAAATTATTGAACTATTAGAAAGAGACAATTCGCCATAATCTTGATCAAGATGACATCACAAACACGCACACACGCTGCGTAATAACTATGTATCTTTTTTTTTTGTCCACGCACGTTATCAGGTCGAAATGTCGCATTCAATCAACACGCCTGGCAATCATCTAGAGTACCTGAGATAAAATGGGTCAGCCGAATTAGCTGTTGATGGCAATACAGAGTCAAATTATTTTAGAAATAGCTGCACGCATACAAAGAAAGAGAGCTCACCGAGTTGGAGTCTAATGTTACGAAGCAGCTACATTATCAAAAGATTTATCATTTATAACAGAGGTACATAACTTAATCTTAATCAGATTAATCTTATTTCTTCTCTTATATAATTTGAGCTTATTAAAACAAGAAAAAGAACAATATTACAACGTATATGAAAGTAAAAAAATTAATTTTTAAATCTAGATTGGAAGTCAAATCCTCTCCTGGGTTTGAAAAGTATTTTTCGTATATTTCTACTGTTATGCAATAATCCATTATATATTTCAATTAGACCTATATTAAGGTATTTTATTTCTCGAATTAGGGTAGAGAGATATTATTTAAAAAAAAATTCAGTCTCTGTATTTCTTGTAGATTCTTTTCTTAGTTGTCGATATGTTTTTTTTATCAACGATACCAAACTTTTTTGTTTAAATTCTCGAACGATTCGTCGATTTCGAAGGCTTGGAAGAAATCCTTGAAGGTTTTTTGCTTCTATCTAAGAAGTTGCTTGATACTGCTGTCAGTTGGGGATTTTAACTCTTTGAAACCTTGATGCTTGTCAGCTTCGCTGAATTGAACCAAATATTAACGTATACTAGTGAATAACAATATTGCATATGACAAACAAACGATTAATGGGTTAATGATATGATGAACCATATATTATGAATAAATATCAATAGCATTTAGAAGTCAAATATAATATCTTTAGAAGAACTATAGCACACCTTAATCTCAGTGCTATAGTCCATCAGGGCGCGCAACGCCACACCCCAGCGCCATGGGCAATCGTCAACTACTAGGTAACCATGCCTTCAACTCCGCCTTGACTCCAGCAGAGTCCCAAGCCTGCATCCTCAATACTGGGGAAGAAATCACCAAAAAAAGCAACCCCAACAAAGGATCCGCCATCGATACACTCACACAGCGGCTACCAAGAATAGTTTGGACGACGTAGGGCATGACACATGCCAATGGGAAGAAAAAACACTCCACGGAAAATTCCCGGCTTTATTAGATGGGGACAACATTGACAAGACTGCTTCCTTAGCTTGGCTCAAAGCAGGTCATCTCTACCCTAAAACTGAAGGTTTTCTTACAGGAATACAAGAACAGAGTAATTAGGACAAAAAATACGAGAAACATATCCTAAAACTCAATATTGTTGATAAATGCCGAGAATGTGGAAATGTGGGTGAGTTAATTGAATACATAATGGCAGTATGTTCAGCCATATCGGAATCTGCCTTCCTAGGTCGCCATAACTAAGTTGCAAAGCTAAAACACCAGCACTTGGATTTGACAAGCAATTAGATCGGTAAGGATACTCCTCCTTATCACAAATACTCACCACAATAGGTTCTCGAGTCTACTGATCATCTGCTGTACTGGAATAGGCCTATTTTGACCGACAAAACAGTAGATTTTAATCGCCCTGATCTGCTGCTCATCGATAAAAAAGAAAAAAGCTGCTACCATTATTGACATCGCCGTACCACTATCTCATAATTTAAGAAAAACTGAGTTGAAAAAACAACGAAAATATGGGAACCTAGGCTTGGAGATTAAGCGTCTATGGAAGTTATCTAAAACAACAATATACCCCATTGTCATATCAACCGAGGGGTTAATAACTACTGACCTCACAGATACCTTCAAGACTCTTGGCATTCCTAGGAACATTCTCGTTGCCTGTCAGAGGGCGGTACTGCTGCAGACCTGCCACATCACCAGAAAATTCCTCAGTGGAAACTGATAAAGGGACTACGATGAACTTTGTTTCCATTTAACGAAACTCGATACTGGCTGCGTCAAAGAATGAATACTCGTTCGTTTCTAACATAATAATAATAATAACTGACCTCACAGTTGAACCGCCCAAACAAGATTCTAAAAAAATTGAAAAATTAAAATGACTCCACCATCGGGGAAAAAAAAAGTTTTAATTGATCTAGTAGGTTGTATTTCAAGTCTAATTAATTGTTCGTTCTACAGGGGATGGCTATTCAGAAAGACTTCGTGGACTTTGGGTTAAAACTTACGATGCCAGTAGAAGCGAGATCGGATATTACAAAGACAAAGGTGTTTTAGATAAGGTTCCAATCTACTATGTGAATCTAAAGAAGGTGAGCAGTGCAGTCAATTACATTTCAATTCGGTTGAACGGAACATACGGCATACTCACCCGGTGTGAAGTGGAAGCATATGGAGGTCAGTATAATTCAAATTTGATAAAAAAAGCATAAGGGAACGTTATGAGGAGCCCTTTACGGCTTGGGGGGCGGGAGGTGGAGTGGAAATAAACATGTATTATGTTTTTTTACAATGGTGGAGGGGGGATATAAATATTCGTTTCGTATTTTCACAAAAAGACTATAGCATGGTTTTAAAACATATAAATGGAAAAAATACTCTACATATTTTTTTTTTACAACACGGGCTTTCCAGTGGTCACACCTTGTATATGCCCCTATGCCTAGCATTGGTAAAAAAAAAAAATGGAAAACGTCATCAAACGAAAGAAGTCGATAATTTTGCTATCATTTATATATTTTCATTGATACCATGATGAAAAATGTAGTATTGGATAATGATAATTAATAAACAAGTATTAAGTAAAATTCGAATTTTCTTGTTGCATTACTCTATGGGGGAAGGGGGGGGGATATTAAGTTTTGTTATGTTTTGTTACAATTTGGAAGAAGGTAAAAAAAAAGAAAAGGATTTGGGGCGTCACGTGATATCCAAACGTTCTTAAAGGACTATGTATATCTTTTTTTTTTTTTTGTAATGGTGAATATAATTTTTATTTCACACTAGACAATATATATAGCAGTGATGAAGAGGTCAGCACTTTTGTAATTCTAATAGGTTACATAACGATAGCGTGTTTTTAAAAACCTCCAGAATGATTACAATATACGTTTGAACAAATACACATACATACTTACACACAATAATACTCAACAAATAAACTTCTATAATGTAACGAATGAGGCAATGGCCAACCTAGATTGACACGTGGGCCATTTTTTTTAATTTTTTTTATTTATTTTTTTTTTTTTTTTAAAAGGAAACCTCAGAATTTGCGCTATTCAAATTTAGCTTTATCATCATAGGAATCCTTGGGCCTCTTTTCTTTACCTCTTTTTTTGGCTTAATGTGCCTCTTGTATGGGCCATCTTGCCTCTTTTGTGGGCTTTTTTTTTTTTTTTTCCAATATGTTTTTATTTGTAAGTTCTCATAATATTTGCAAATGCTGTCTATCCATCATGTTATTTTAAATTTGTAAATTTCGAGATGCATTACTTTTGATTTTTTGTTTCTAAAATAGGTGTACATTTGTGTAATTATTAGTCTTAAATTTCAATAATTTAAATCGAAGTAAAGATTATTTAGATTCGATTATAACATTGACATTATTACTTTAATTTCTGTTGGGACTTTTCGCTGATCCCAAACGGTATCGAACATCATATCAGCTGCGTAAAGAAGTGGGGCGAGGGGGAAGTACACGTTTGAGACACACAGAAAATATACTGCCGAAGAAAATCGTGGACGGCGTAAAGAGAACCCTAAATCAACCACCGATAGACAATGGTTATGTCTTCGCTGAGTGTAGCTAAACGCGTAGGTCACAGCTAGCACTGCGTAATCGAGTGAAGACAAGCCTTATTAGTAGGGAAAGTACTAAACTTACGAGAGTCTCAACAATGGACATTTCTTAAAATGTGTCGTTTTTTTTAATGCTATATATAGAAGACTAGTCCTCCATTATAAAGATGTCCAAACTTTGTAAGAGCGGCTATTTCGTTGATTAATAAATAAAAAAATTAATCGTGTTCAAATTTCAGTATTTTAGAATCGGTATTAATTCTTTAGTTCGTTTATGATTCTAGAGTGTCCTGCAGGTAAATGGAGTCTACCCTGTAACATGAAATGTCCTACTTCATGTCCTAATGACTGTGACAGGGACACTGGAAAGTGTAACACTGTAAGTATTGGATACAGTAACCCACCGCTGTGTGATTCAGGTTAGACATACGATAAACATATTCTTATAGAAGATACACGGTCATTTTAAAGACAACAAATATTTTATATTTTAAAAGATGTTTCCTCACATTTATATTATCATCTTCGAAAGAAATATTTTTTAAGCAAAGTTCATGATATTAACCAGATATTTTTTCGAATCTCCTACTTAAATAGAGCTGGGTAGATCCCAAAGTAGTTCCTACTTAAATTATAATTTTTAACATTAAAAATACTGCATTCATCATTAACTCATTTTCTCCTAAATGACGATACCATCGTTAATTTGAACTCATTAAATTAAATTGATGTTTGATTTTATAATATTTACTTTGTCTTATTAAAAAGAGCTTGCAATTCCCTTTAAATCTGTACCAACTAAAACATTTTCTGATAACAAACAAAAAGGTTATTGAAGTTTAATCATAACAGGGTATTAAAATATTACTGAGCAAAATAAAGAATCCCGTCGAAACGTGGAGAATAATTACGAAGAGAAAGAGTTAATCTTCATACTGGAAGACACGTCTTATTATCTAATATATCAAGCAGAAAGTAAGGTGTATGTATGTATGTAGGTATGTCCAGCGTAGAAATTAAGACCTTTTGAACAATCTTGATTAAACATGGCATGAGTGTTTCTTAGATCATTGCGGAGTGTATGTTTAATGTCTCTCCAACAAATGAAGCCAAAAAAATAATATAAAAAGCTTAATTTTATCTCTATTAAAGAACGAAACTTTCTAACCAATCTGGTAAACCAGTTTTCATGGTATTTATATTTGATATAACGGGTAAACCGATTCTCACAATCTAATTTTTATTTTACCTGGAGAAAGAAACAAATTGTAAGGAACATTAGTTAAGTTTGACATAGATCCAAACCCAAGCCACTAGATTAGTAATACAAAACTAAGGCCCGCATTATTCTTAAATGTGCTTCAACCATTCAAAATTAAAAAAAAAAAAAGCTGCTATAAGATTGTGTGATGTCCGACTGTTAATATATAATCTCTAAAAATAAAATTGTTATTAACACCTGGATGTCACCATGTGCAACATCTGCTACGTAAAACCAAAACTCCCCCCCCCCAATCAATTTGTTCACCTTCTTGTCAACATCAGTATTTTTGAAACTTTCAACATAGGCGTACCCCTTCAATAACTTTCGTAACTCTGAGTACCCCTCGCCCCCCTCCCCCCCCCCCAAAAAAAAAAAAGACGAAAAAAAAATTAATTATCAAAAATAATAAACGAAACATTAAATTTTTAATAAAAATTAAAATAAATTTTATATTATAAATGACATCAATGACAAAGGTTGTTAATGTGCAACCCCTTACAAACTCTTCCCGTACCCCTGGGGATACGCATACACTATTTTGGGAAACCCTGATCTACATGTTTCTTGAAAAATATGCAATGCTCAAATTTTACATATTCGAAATAAGCCAAGCTGACCCTAGCGCATTGGATATGAGTAATTATAGGCCATTATCCTTAAAAATAAATTTTGTTTTGAGGTTTGAATATTCCTGGTAATTGATAGTTCATAGTTAAAACATAGTTTTTATTTCAGTCTGCTCTGCTGGAAAGTGGGAACTGTCGCAATAATTGCACTAACAAATGTGCTGGCTCCATCTGTAATAGTCAAAAACAGGACTTTGCAACCAAGGTTGTCTCGAATACAGTGATCCCCCTTACTGTAACACTGATAAAATTTGTATAATGTCACGTATTACGAATTGAATTCTACTTTTAAATGGCTTGCCTAGGGGAACGTGACAATAGAAAAGGAGTTGTGTCACTTATCTTAAGTCTGAATTTAATCAAAGACTTACAATGAATAACAAAAAAAATGACACAAGAAATCGGAAGGTAAACTATCAACTTAATGTTTAATCAAATATAAAGTTACAAGAAAGAAAAATAAACATTTACTCAATACAGAATTGATGTGTTGACCAAAACCCTTTTACAAAAATGGCATGTAAAAATATTACAATACAAGAGTTTGAAAATATAATTACAAATACAAGCAAGGCCTTGAATAAAAAAAAAACTTACACGATCAAGTGGTATACCACGCACGGGTCGCGCAATGTCTCCGCTATTCTGTCTCACGGCTGTCTCCGTATGTCTGTCCGTCAACGTCACGCGGGCGGTCTTTATATAATCTACCGCGCGTCGATCTCAAGACAAATCTAGGAATTTCTCGAACCAAATACGTCATCAATTTCCCAGATCTAGAACGCTCTTCAAAGAGACAGAAAAAAAAAACACCCTCCTTTCAACCAGAGGTACACACACAGGTCAAGGACCGGTCACTGTCTGTGTGGCTTGACGAATAAAATAAAAAAAACTTATTACACAAGGGGCAGACAACCTCCCCGTCTCTCGACCGCAACAGGTCAAAGAAAAAAAAACAATGCCTAGATACGTAACAATAATAATAATCTTCTTGGAAGCGCGGTGGCTCAGCGGTTAGTGCTTGGCTTTCTAACCGGGGCTCGAATCCTGGTGAATACTGTGTTGTTTTTTTTCTGGATCCCCCCCAGCTCTAATTGGTTGAAATTGGCTGGGGAAAAGTGAAGGCTGTTAGGTAGTTGCTGGCTTGTGAAACCAAGTGCTTTACCATTCAGCTATCGCTTTTTTTTTTTTGTCTAAAGATGTAGGCTATAACTTTTTTTTATTATTATTATTTCGGAAAAATGTATTTGAGTAAATAAGTATAACACTGTAAAAGGTTATTTGAACACGGCGCTCAAAAGTCACTTTTATAAGAGAATATTATAAAATCTTAATTGTATATGTGTCATGATGACATCCATGAGGACTTTTAGGTTGCCCAACAGACCAGTTGGATACCGGCTCACTAGGCTTTAGCATTAGTTATTTATTGTTCATAGTTCTTAATATTCACACACAAATTTGAACTTTATACTTGCCTTGCATAAAGCCTGTATTCTGACTTTTTTGTTCACAAAAGAACGGACCCAAAGGGGCCTAATATGAAATTACATTATAAATCATATATTTTTTCAGTCTGCTCGGTTGGAAAATGGGGAGTTAACTGTCGCAATAATTGCAGTAACAAATGTGCTGCTTCTTCCTGTGATAGTAAAACAGGAGTTTGCAACCAAGGTTGTCTCGGATACAGTGATCCCCCTTATTGTAACACTGGTAAAATTTTTATTTTAATAATCTTCTGGGAGGCGCGGTGGCTCAGCGGTAAAGCGATTGGCTTCCGAATACTGTGATTTTTCATTTTGAGATCTAGCCAGTTCTAATGGGTACCAGACATTGGTTGGGGAGAAGTGAAGACGGCTTGGTAGTTGCTGGCTTGGGAAACCAAGCGTTTTACCATTCAGCCATCATGTTTTTTTGTCTACAGTTGCAGACTATTACATTTTTCGGAAAAATGTATTCGATTTAATTAGTATTACACTGTAAAAGGTTTTTTGAACACGACACTCAAAATTCACTTTTATAAGATAATAATATAAAACCTTAATTTTATATATGTCATAATGACATCCATGAGGACAACTTGGGTACGGCCTACATGGCATTAGTTTTTGATAGTTCAATTTTTTTTTTCATATTCAAACACAACTTTCAACTTCATTCTCACCTAGCATAAAACCAGTATTTCAACTTTCTTTTCTCACCACAGAACGGACCCGAAGGGGCCTAATGTGAATATAAACTTTAACCTTTTTTTTTTCAACTGCTCTGCTGGAAAGTGGGGAGTTAACTGTCGCAATAATTGCACTAACAAATGTGCTAGCTCCATCTGTGATAGTAAAGCAGGACTTTGCAACCAAGGTAGTCTCGGATACAGTGATCCCCCTTACTGTAACACTGGTAAATTTGTATTAAAAGTCACTTTTATACGAGAATATTACAAAACCTTAATGTAATACGCTTTATAATAACATCCATGAGGATCTTTAGGTGGCCCTACTGGACCACTTGGGTACCGGCAGACAGGGCATAATCCTAATGCCCATATAGTCAGTCCACCACTACATGCTTGTTGGGTGCATTTGGGACATCAATGACCTGATTGTACAGAAGGTCGAACATAAATATTTTTCACTTATTAGTTATTAAGAGCAAAAAAAATTTTATCAAGATTCGCAAAGGAGGAATTTCCTTTTTATATAAAACTATTTTTACATTTCACTTGTTTTGATTCTATTTGTCGTGTCGTTAATATATCACCTACACTTTGTCTTTGTATTCCATAACTATAAATACAAGTTTAATTAATTTTAGTTCAGAACCGTTACCATCTGAATTGATGGGGTACCACAGATGATCTGTCGACCGTCCTTCTCCACTCCTCATTTTGTCGAATTAGGGTCTCTTGTGTTAACAGGACCTTACATTCCTTTATGTTGTCATTCCACTGTTTCTTTTGGCTGCGTCTTTTACTTAGAACTGAAGACTGAAAAGCCATTTCCCATGTGTTTTACATTTTTAATTAAAAATCTAAAAACCTCAACAATGTATTATACTGTAAGGCGTCTGTTCTTGAGTTTTATGCAAAGGCTATATGTAATTCTTAAAAGTATACAAATATTTTGCATAAATTATGACATTCATAAAAAACAAACAAACTCAAAATAGTTCAGACAATCTAATTATACAAAGCTTTTTTTTATAAATGTATTTTCAGGATGTCCAACAGGACAAAGGGGAGTGAATGTATTAGAACATGTAATGAATACTGCTACGACAAACTATGTAACCATATAGAGGGCAGCTGTAACTCTGGATGTGTTGAAGGATATCAGCCTCCAGAATGCTTACAAAGTAATTTTTCCTTTTCTTATACTTTTTTTAATTTACAGGTTTCTATTTCAAGATTCCTGTGTCGATAACTCGCCGTGTCAGCCAAGAGCTAAAGTAGTTTGCGAATGGAATTGAGTGTAGGAAAAACGCTTTGATTCGAAAGTTAAATCCAGTGATCCAATATCCCAATGTCCAATTGTCAAATGACTTAATGTTAATTGATCAAAAGACCAAATATCTTAATCCAGTGTCCAATGACCCAATGTCAAATAATCAAATGTCCAATGTAAAGGAAAAAAACATACATAGTTAGCTATATCTGTTAGTAATGAAGAGTTAATTTCCCCTGTCAATATAAAACTAACTAATTAATTACCAGTAGGTAATTGACTAATGATTGATTTTTTTATTAATTCATGCAGTGGCGTAGCTAGGGTGGGTGGGGGGAGGAGGAGGGGAATTTGAAGGTCCCCCCGGTCTCCCACTTGAGGGGGGCCCCCAAATGAGTGTCCGAAACTTGTTATTAAATAAATTAAATATTACGTCACTGTTATGTAATCTTGCCTTTCACGTTGTTATATAAGTTAGTGCGAATGTTGTATGTATTCCACACAGATTATTAACTCTTTCCGTGCGGGGTTACACTCAATTTCAAGTATTAACTTCCATAGCGCTTACCAGTGCCGTGTTATTCTTAGGAAGTAACTTGGTATATAGGTTAGTTTATTTCATCATCCATATCATTTAATAAGAAACCTGATAAGAGTGTTATAGATGCCATTGCTGCACAGAAAGCACGATGTGAAACGATATGAATTTTGTCACTTGCGCATCATTTCGCCAAAACAAAAAAGGTATGATTCATGAAAGGAGTCTTAATGATTATTTCTTGTTAATGTTACTGATATACTGTAACAATTTAAATGTATGGTTATATATTTATTAAACACATTATCTCATGTCATGATGTTGAATGTCAAATAGCAAGGGGCCCCCAAAGAGGTCATTCCCCCCGGACCCCAAATCCCTAGCTACGCCCATGGATTCATGTCTTGTCCATGTCAGTTAATATTTATTATAAGTTTTAACTTGATCAGATAATGGGTGTTTGAGAAATAACGTGTATACATTTTGTACCAGACAAATTTCTTTTAAATAAAGAGCGTAACTTTTAATTAAAAGTATTTAGGACGTGAATGTCGATGTAAGCTGAACAAAGTAAAGGAAATAAAACTCAATGCCAAATCTACACGTCCTTGTCTCACTCTTCCATTTTACTCCTCTAGTTATATCATAAACTGCAATAACGTGACTCATTGTTGCATCAGTAGTAATAGAATGTTATTTGTAATAAATTATTATGGCATCGGAAACCACACACAAAGCTCATAAGAGAAGTCTTATTTTTCATTCTTTTTATCTAAATAATTCTACTACCAGCCTTACTTTTGTAAAACATAAACAAAAAAGTTTACAAAGACAGTTTGTGTGGTAACAAACTCAAAATCGGCTCCCGATGTGGTCCACCCAGGCAGGTAAAAAGGCAGGTTTCAATATTTTTAGAAAGAATATCCGAATAAAATTCTATCAAAGAAAAATGATAGAGAAGAATGGAGAAAGAAAGTTGACAGATCTTGTGTGGTGCCCCAACGGTCACGCAGACTAAGGGATAGATGAACGTAAATATTCAGTCTGGTGTCAAACTGGCCTAATGGATGCCTTATAACGAGTATCTAATTGTTTTGTAAAAGGTCAATCTCCTATTTAAAGCCTCAAGAAAGAAATAATTCCCTAAAGAAAAAGAAAAATTCCTTTAGTTTTGTGTTCCACACAGTTACACTGTACCTGCTGTTCATGCGAGAATATAAATAAATACTTATTAATTGTTGATTTAAATCATGTTCCACTTATATGCATGCTAAATAGATTTTTTTCTCTTTAAAAAATACATTTTTTTTTAAAATATAGAAGTTAATGTGACAGAACTTTTTTCGAAAAATATAAAACCGTTTGTATCAATTTATTGACATTTTAGTTTACGGTAGTCTGTATTACTATATCGTCTCACGCGTTTAATACTATTAATCGTGAATAGTTGTAAGAATGGTGTAGTATTATAAAAAAAATTGCTTGGACAATTTATTTTAAAAATCAGATTTTTCGCTTTCAGAAAAGAAAAAAGTAGCCTTCGCATCAAAACTTTGAATATTATGATTTCGAATTTTCACTCTCTTTTCTTGTTAACGAGGTCTAAACGGTATGGACAAACCACACACAACTAATAGCGTCTTTTTCCCTTTTGGGGGCCGCTGAAAATGAAAAATAGGCATAAAAATTGTCCACATTTTGTATATCCTTTTTTATTCTATATACTCAATGATATTACAAAAGAAGGTGTGGATTATGTGAACGATGTCTGTTTTTTTTTTTACATCTATCTCATTATATCTATATGATACTTTTTGTTTTTTGTTTACAGAAATATGTAGCCTAGAAATGAACAGTTTTGCAATAGGAAGCGCAGCCGGAACTGGAGTTACTGTTCTTGTCATCCTAGCCTTGTTGCTTATTAAAACGTTGGTTACCAAAGGTAGACAAAAGAAAAAATTAGTTTCAGTTAATGATCAAACGAATTTTCATCCGGACGACAGTCAACTTTATGATCAATTTTTTAAAACTGGTAATTTTTTTCCTTTTGTATAATATTTTAACTAAAAGAGTTTTTAACGGCCCCAAAAGGGGAAAAAACGCTATTTGTTTTGTGTGGAATGTCTGTCCGTTCGTCCGTCCGTCTGTCCCGTTTAGATCTCGTAAACTAGATAATATATTAAAAATCCGTCATCATGATATTTTAGACATTTCAAAGTTCTGATGCAACGGCTGCTTTTTTTTTGTTTTTTAAAAGGGAAAAATTTATTTGAAAATCAACTATGCAATCAGTTCTTTTTCATAAAAATACACCTTTTTTTTCATGTATACACTATTTGTACTACTAATTGTGTTAGGTCTTGCCCTTTTAGTGATTAATAGCTGTTACAATTATGTAGACTACTCTGGAGATGCCCGGGTTTCTTTCAAGGGCGTATTACATGTACTTAACAAAGAAGTAACAAGACCTATACATTCTTCAACTAGGAGAACTAAGTCCAAACCGTTACACAGACGTAACTGAAGCTTAATACTGAAAAGGCCACAGTCGAACTCTGTCGTAATATGAAGTTATACCTTTGAAGCCCTAACACCAACACCTAACACCTTTGTTTGTGTACTCCCATGCCCAGGTTATGAATGTGAATAGTCTTGCATGTGTTATGAACTGATTGGTTTAGTCTTCATTGAATGTGCGAGAGAGTGTGTTGGTCAGTGAGGTCTTGTCCCCAGTCCAGGAATGTTGGACGGTTGCCTCCTGAACTGGTGGTTGTGTATTAATATTTTCTGAGAGTTGATGTCATTATTTGTTATCTATCGGATATTAAAGTATGATTTGTATTTCCATGGATATCTTGAGTTAAAGTTGAATTAAATTTAGTATTAATTTATTGTTAGTTAGTAACCCCTAACGAGCCAAGCAACAAAAGAGCCTGAAAATCTTGTGGACGATTAAGTCATTTAAAAAGACTTTTATTACTTAGGACCAATACAATTATCTTATGTTATTTTATCTTATCTTGAAGGGTTAGATGAAAGACTGATTAAGTTCTTTTTTTTTTGTTTTGTTTTTAAAGTCTTCTGAATTCTTGAAGAGATTTTAATGTTTTCTTTACAGATCAACAAAATGAAGATGTAGCAAATATCTACGAGGAAAGTGTATAGCCATTAGGACAATTAGACAAACGATATGACAGATATAAATGAAATAATGTCTTCACAGAAACTACAAATAACCTTATTTCTTTTTTTTTAAAATATAAATGGAAATAAAGTTAAGTGACATTAAATCAGAATTTTCTAGAAATGTGTAATTTTTTTTATTTCAATTTTTTAAAATGTTGCATTATATTTTTTTTTAGAAAATTACAAAAGAATCTATTTTCTTAACTTTGTCTAGTCGCATGCATACAATATATATTTAGTTCGTCCATCGTTGTTCGATGATGACCACTTTTGTCATCCAGGGGGCTGACAGCTTTACACTGTAGTTTTGTGGCTCGTCATATGTCTGGTGAGACCTATGTGAACACGGAATGTTCGGCTGCACACTGGAGTATCATTGTCCTTGCTTTTTACTCTGGCGCTTTTCTTCTGCCAGCGTTGTACTCTTTTCCTCAGCAATTTGTGCGCCAGTTTTCCCAGCGCGACACCATAATGCTCTATCATGTGCTTCTGTCTCCCAGGTGGCTGAGTCAATGCTGAACGCTTTAAGTGAAGTTTTAAGTGTAATAGACTAAACCAACATGAGCTTCAATAAACACAATGATTGTATTAGTCTCTATTTATGTTCTTTACTCCAGCCAATTGTTCTGTAAACTGACTTCCTTTTACACACAGTCCTGACACACTGCTGTTCCCTCAACCATGTACACTCAAGGTCCACTGGTCATTTCATACAGAGGACACACACTGCACTACCAGCCACTCAAAACACATACACTTACTATCATATTGAGAGTGTCCCTAACGCGTTTTCTTTGTCCACCATTGTGAGCGTGTTCCTTCTGTTAATTGGCATTACAGGAGTCGTTTAAGGATGCGGCGGTCTTCGATTCTGCACTTCCCTTATCTACAGTTTATTAGTTTATGTTTGACAGTGTGCGCATGATGTCTGTTAAACGTATGCTAAACCTAGGGACTAATATAATAATAACATATGTGCGCTGGCGCTCCTAGATCTAATTTTATCTTTATTTTAATTTGAAATTTATATAGGCCAGGGCTATGATGTTTGTAATTTAGTGTCCTTTTTAATTTTTATAGTTCAGTGCTGAGTATTTTGTAGTTTCCGCTATTTATAACTTTCTGCTAGTTTTAGTCTTTTTCTGTTATTTGTGTTTTACTCGTAGAGGAAAAGTAGTTTTTAAAATAGTTAACTAGCCTTAGAGCTGTGGATGTTATTTCCTATTTTTTGTCCCTGGTTAGTTCTGCTTATTTTTGTTTTTGGCTTTAGCGTTGGGTTGGTTGTTATTTTTTAATATCAGTTTATGTGCAGGTCTGTAAACTGTATAGAGCCCCCATATGAGTTTAGAATAGAAATAACTTTTTATCTTCCTTTTTGTATTTTTGTAGGATTTAAATTTTAAGATTCTCTTTTTAATGCTGTTTAATTTGGTATATAATGTTGTGTAGTCCGTGTCTTTAGAAATTTGCTAGATTTTATTGTTTTGTACGGCTAGGTTCAAATTAGGGAAATCGGTAGTCCAGTTTAGTTTTAGATAATTAGCGTGACGTCATGCTCTCCGATATGTTCGCGCTGACCAGTTATAGCTAGCTCCGGAACCACGATGAGCTCTCTTTTGTCTTGACCAGTGGTCAGTGCTGACAGTTATGCCTGTATAAAGCTAATTGTGTGTTGTATAATTTCAGCTGGGACCGCCTGTAAGCTGGAAAATGTTTTTATTTTTACTTTCTTTAGTTCGTATTTGTATAAATTGTTTCTACATCTATTGCTATAGTCTAGATGCAGACTGATTAGTGTAGTGGCGTCACTGGCTAGTTAATTAGCCATGATTACCTCTGATGGAACCGGAAGTTCCGTAGACTTGAGTAGCGTCACCCCCTTTTAGCCATCCTTAATGATCCCCTTATTGTTTTTCTATTGTTTGTCTATTTGTAAATATTTTATTATTTTGTGTCTTCTAAAAAGTATTTTTATTAATAATATAATATTGTTAGGATAACGGTTCCAACTATTTGGCATGTTGCCGATTTTAATTTTTAATGTAGAAGATGGCTGCGTCCTACTCAACACTCCATGATGGCGGCTTTGTTAAGCCAAATCTAGATTTATGTTTATTATTATCTGGCCCAACATGTGTTGTGGCTAAGCTTTTATGTAGGTATTATAATAATAATAATGTATGGCTTTTTATTAGCTAAATGAAGGTAATAGTATTTACCTCATGCATTTAGGTATGTGTATGTGCTAGACTAGGTCTACTTCATTATTATTTTGTTATTATGTCTTATGTTTGTTTATATTTGTAATTGCAGGGTATAATTCCTGCCTAACTGTCTGCCATACTGCCTGTCTGCATAACTGCCATTATTTCGGCTGCCTAACTGTCTGCCGCAGTTATTACTGTTGCATTATAGCTGTTGTTTTATTGCTGCTGTACAGCTGCCATTATTTCTGTGTAGTAGCTTACGGCTGTAGTCCTGCCAAATAACTGCTTTATTTGTTAGGTTCAGTTCGGTAGGGTTGATCAATCGTTTAGTAGTGTGTATATTTAGTTTTATTACTGTTGTTTTGGTTTCATGTAAATAAAGTATATATAAGTTCCTTTTATAATTTCAGTTTGTTATTTTATTTTTAGTTAGCTAGTTCAGTTAAGTTTAGTTTGATTGTGCTGTCTGGTTGCTTAGGCAACTCTAGCCCCTTGGTCTCAGACCGAGGTGCACAGATTGGGCCCACCCAGTAGAGCTACCACCTGCCTACTGTTATAAATGAATAAATGTTGAGCAGCAAGTAACAATAAGGCTTCACTAAGTAGCGCCACCCTGACCTGCTCACACATATAACATAGAATGAAAAATAATAATTCTTAAAATAAACATACAATCTTGGTATTTAAAACTTAAAGCTAAATAAAACACCACCATCATACGTAAGAACCAAGGAATGTTTCTCCAGTAAAGTACCGCCGTTCATTTAGGTGTTTTGCATGAACTAAACAGGCCCGCTACAAGACGACTTACTGAATACGACGATCAAACTCACTACAAAACTCACATCCTCATCCTGCCTCGAATGTCTCTCACAGTTTAGTATCAACCTAGCCCAACCTTTTCTTAATTTAATTCAGTTTGACTTGTAATCTTCATGAGAAATATGATGCGCTGTAGACGTCAGAAGAAAAACACAACTCTTATAGCGCTATCTAGGCACATCTTAACTGACCAACATGTTCAGTTGTTCAAGTTTGAAAAGGGTGTAGAGCTTTCCCCCACTGAGACTGATCTAAGGTGACTTGAACAGCCTGTTTTCAGCCTCTTGCTAACGGAGTGAAGCAAAGTAAGTAAAGTTCCCCTTTCAAACCTTGCGATCCACAGGGCAGATGTGTGGTTACGCGCTTGGCTTCCTAGCCTGGGGTCCTGGGTTCGAATCTCTGCGAAGACTGAGATTTTGAATTTCGGGAATTTTAGGCCCCCTCCCCCCCCTAAGTCCACCTAACTCTAATGGGTACCTGGCTTTAGTTTGGGGAAGGTAAAGGCGGTTGGTCGTTGTGCTGGCCACATGACACCCTGCTCGTTAACCGTTGTCCAGAGAAACAGAAACAGAACAACGAAGTTAAGGTCTTATAAAAAGGTGCTACGTCATGTTGGACGTGCACGACCTTGTTTTCTCTTTCATCTTTTCGGCTTTCATGCTAAAACTGGCAAACGTGTTTAAGATGTTTTAATGATATGTCCCAATAATCTTATACGACAGTCGGTAACCACCTTATCTTATAAATTACAGACGTTGCTTCGAAAGAGAAGATAATTTCAACGCATTTTACGTTTTTATCTGGTCATTCATGTTAATCAGTGACTAAAACTTTGATTAGTCGTTAGTTTACCTGTCTGATTCAGGCAACCCATTCCATGATCTAGGGAAGAAAGAGCAATTGTACGAATTTTTTCTTGAATATGGGATATGGAATGTGTCTTTATCACTGTGTCTTCCTGGGTATTTTTGTTTTGTATATGTAAATTATGGATCAGTGTTTTATGAATTATTGCTACTTTGTTTTTTTTTCTAAGCCATTACTTCTGAACCAATATTAGCCTCATTTCAACCCATTGCGAAGGTGGATCTGGGTTAACAGGCTCATTGAATTGTTTTTTGAGATAGTCCGTACTTTTTGATAGAAGACACCTTCTTTCTCTATTTGGTATGAAACATAGTCAAATACAATCTCCATAATTTGTTGCAACGCTGCTTAAGTAGGTTCACTTTTTATTTATTCATAATCTGTTTGACCGATGTTGACGGTGGTACTGGATGACTTGCAGGAAATTTCCATACAATCGAGTGTGTCTCTATCGAGGCTCTTCGTTATTTCTTATAAACATTTAATGGTATTTAATTGTATTACAGAGTAATGCTATGTCGTCTGCAAAATTCAGGTCTGTAAGTCGGTTTGGAGAGCTTTCCCATTGCACAGTGCAGAGTTAAAAAAGAGGTTCCTTGTCCCTGTGGATAATCCATGCGCCGTTATTCAAGAGGCCGTTACACGAATTGCGAGCCATGTACGGTTAGCTTGGTAAAACATAGGAAGATGGCGGGGTTCCCGTTGTGCTCGGCCTTTGGCCATGTATTCTAGTTCATGCACCCGGAGAGCCAGATAAATCGGAAATAGCAATGTTCTATATAGGCATTGACTTGGACCTCTTCCAGAAAGAACTATTTGTTCAAGCAGGCTTACACGACTAGAGTTTGAAGAGTCTTCGGCTCAACTCTGTTCACACTGTTCATGCCATACTATACCGAATGCAAACTGCTTTATTTATTTATTTTTAACATACTCAATGATCAACAGAAATGGGGATAATATACAGCCTTGCTTCTGACACGTTTAGGTATTGAAAAGCTCCGTCTATCCATCATCTTTTCAAGACAAGAGATTTATTTTCGTTATAAATTTCTCAGAATCTGCACTACACATTGTTGCGGAATACTATGATTGTTTTACGTTTCTTGGTGGACGCTATGAAAAGCGTTTTTAAGGTAAAAAAAAAAACAACACCTAATCATTAGTCTTTGTTGCTATTCCAGGTTTTGCTTTTTCAGGACATACATCATTTTAAGTACATGATCTGCTTTTTAGAAAAAGTTGAGAAACATTAGTATCGGTTTAAATAAAACTGTTTTTGTGAGAAGCTTTATGATAACAGCTAGTAAAGAAACATGTTTAATTCAATAAGTCTAATCTAAATAATTTTACATATATATATATATATATATATATATATATATATATATATATATATATATATATATATATATGTAAACGTTATTGATAAAACTGCATAAACAATTAATATTAAAATATGGAACAACTAAAAGTAAAAAAAAAATAAACCAACGGTAGGGATTTTTTTCCCAGGGCGGATTAGGAACACATCTTCTTTTTTGAAGTAACGTCTGTATTATATAAGATAAGATAAGATTTAGTTGCTATCTATGGCCTCCTTCAGTCGCGGAGCGACTATGGATCATATCATGGAAATGAGATAAGTGCCTGGGCAATAGCTGTGGTCGAAACGATGTTGCCCACACATCGGCTGATGTATCCAAAGGAACGACAGTGTCGATACAGTTTGGGGTCAGCGGTGTCGCAGGTGCTGCCAGATTTGCTAGCCTCACTAATTGAAGGTCTTCTTATAGGCCTTACTAATTCTGTTCCTAATTCTTAAATAATAATCGGGTTTAAGTAATGGTGATTGTTCGTACTTCCAATAGTTTGTATTTGATTCACAAAATGGTGCACATTTGGTTAGGCGAACTGTCACTGCAGCACTACGTGATGGGGATACATTGTGCATATTAGCCCCATCAATATATTTACTTAAGTTGATAATTTGAATACCTGTTTGATTTACTGTCTTCATATAGCTTTACCTTTGTAGTCGAAGATAAGCACATTTCTAATTTTCTTGTGAACTGCATGATGGCTATGGAGTCAATTACTTGCTTTGAAAAGCCAGACATATACATGGAATGAGTGGGTGTCGTCTGCTTGGGATGTGCATTCTTCTTTTCGAAACTTTTTTACTAAGAATTAAAGCATTTTGTGGAGCATTAAATTTCGAGGCTTACACCACCATACGCTTAGAATGATATTTTTCGGCTGTCATTATGCTTGTCACTCTGTTAATATTTCTGTAATATGCAGACGATCTTGCAACTATTGAAGAGGCTTCAATAACAGTGGGCCAAACGGGATCATCTACCTTCCTCAAGGACAATAACGACAAAACTTGTTATAATTACGTACCAGACGTCAGAGTTTCTTGGAACAGAGAATACATGTTGAACTGGGTCCGACTGGTCATGAGAGAAATTAGTACGTACATTTTAGAATCATTTTCTAAAAGTATTTCTCAAGATGATAGAAAATAATATATTTTACTATCTTTACCAACGGCTACGCCCCTTTAATGAATTGTTCTCTTTTTATCTCCAAATAATCATATTTTAAAATTATAAGATTACAAATGTATATATCATTTAAGATTTAAAGGTGAGAACTTCCCAACTTCAAATGTAAAAAACAAATGTATAAATTTCAGAAATTAGATTTTAACGCTTTTACACACAAACTAGTATCCCTTGAATTCTATTAACCCTTATTCAAGTGTCTCGTTGCATTAAAAATTTGATGTCTAATAAACAAATTGATGAATATGTGTATGTATTATTTTAAGGAAGCTGAAAACTTTTCTATCCGCGTCACCAAATGGAAAAGTCCGCTTTATAACGGACATCTAATTTGGACCCGTAAATTCAAGTATCCCTTACGTTGGTTGAGCTTAATAAGCTCTAGTCATCTTAGCAGGAGCTTTTTTTTTTTTAGCTTTGTACGCATTGTAAATCTCTCCCCTAAAATATTTCTAGTGCTTTAGTTCCTTATTCGGACGAAATAGAGCCCTGTTGATTCGATCCTCTGCGTACCTAAAATTTACATGTTCAAATTCAGGATTTTTTTTCTCCGCCCCTATTAAAGAATTTGTGGATTAGTTAGTCTGTCAGGGTTTTGGTTTATATATAATAGAAAATTTAAGAAAAGGAATCGCTTTAAAAGTAGGGAAATACATTTCTTACACTTGATTTATCGATAAACGGAAACAGTTCTTGTCTGTTCTCTGGTGGTCAAGTTTAACTTAGAGCTCAACTACTTTCAGATTTTGTATAACAACATGGATTTTATTTCCGTTTTTCTTCTCATTTATTTTTTTAGAGAATGATCTCAACATAACAATTATGTTCAAAGTGAAGGGCTCTCAAGTCTTCAAATTATGTAGTCAACGTAGAATACATCATGTGTCTACCACAATACTTGATGTGTGGTGTCTCGATGTGGTTGAAGTCAGAGAGGTAAAAATAGAAGGGAATCTTGCAGGACTGTGTTCACTTCACATAAGTGGTGGTAGGTGTCTGGATAATAACTAAAGATGTAATTCTATACTTTAGATACAGAGATTGTATTTTGTGTATATCAGACTTGAGACCAGCGCTTCATAAACTGTGAGGCACGCCCCTTACATGGGCTAGACGTCCTCTCAAAAGAATGGGGGGGGCGAGTTCTTGACACAGATAGAGTGGGGTAAATCTGATTAATTTTTCTTTCATAATGTGTTTTCATTGTAGTTATTAATCAGTGTTTTAATAATGGACCCTGCTGAGAGAGCTTCCAGCGATCCTCCAGACCACTTTAATAATGGACCCTGCTGAGAGAGCTTCCAGCGGTCCTCCAGACCACTTTAATAATGGACCCTGCTGAGAGAGCTTCCAGCGATCCTCCAGACCACTTTAATGAATGGAGTATGAGTCTTCTGCATCTCCAAATCTTAAATATTAATTCAATAAAACATTTTTTTTTCTAGCATACAAAATGTCACTACTTTCTCTTCCAAGTCCCCAGCTGACTATAGAGGACCCGAAAATTATTTTTTTTTCTCCTATAGGTTTGCACAACTGGTAAAAGTTTGAGAAACACTGGTTTAGACACACTGCATGATTTCGCCTTATTTTTTTTTATGGCATTTTACGTCTCGAGAGACAATCTTGTCCCTTTGCAACTTCTTGTGTGACTAAAGAGGCCAATCCTTGATACACAGCTGCGATCGCAGGTTGGGCATATATAATCACCAGGCGCCGTTGCATTTTCACCCTTCTTTCTGCTTCTGTTGTGTATGACATCTGCAATACGAGACCCTTCTCTAATGCTCTCTCTACATGTGGATCTATCAAGTGCTACTTTTTCCCAGCCACTAGTGTCGATTTTAAATAGCTTCGTGTCGCGTTTGCATACACCTGTATACCGTAAAAGTGGGCGACCAGCGGCTCTCTTTCAGTCGTAGTAAGCCTATGGCTCATTTCGTAGAACATTTCTTCCTTGACTGTAAAGCTCCCAGAAGTTACCTTACACCAATGTTCACAGCTCTAAGGTCCTGTTCGATTACGTCCACAAATAGGAAGTCAAGTCTTTCGCTGAAATCCATAAAGGCTGACTTTCTTGATGCATATTTTCTCTATTCAGCGGTCACGAGTAATCCAAAGCACGTTGTGATGTCTGAGATTTGTTACGATGTTAAAAAGACGCTTTCGACCAAGAATCTTTGTGTTACACTTTATCCTTTGTATCTTTGTGTTGCACTTTATCCTTTGTATCTTTGTGTTACACTTTATCCTGTTTTTTTAGCGTCTTCGACAACATCTGAAGTAAAACAAATATACTTTTCTAACTTCATTATAGCTTTCTTAGATCCAACTTGCTGCTGTTCAGTAGTTTGATAAAGATAAAAAACACGCCTTGTAGACCTCAAATTTTGGACTTTGTAGTGATCTTTGTATTTTCCGAAACCATTGAATGGAGCCTAGCGAAGATCGACGCATCCTTTAATATTGCGTTTTATAAATCTCCTCTTCTTGAGACAGGTCGTCTTAAATTTGTGGAGACCTCTTTCAGAGTAAGCATATTATGATGATTGGGTTTAGCTTTGTATGTAGTGTTTGCATCCCTCTTTGAGCTGATGATATATGTTAGTTTTGCTGAATTGCAGTCGTAACAATTAATCCGCTTAGTTATTTTTGCCGACGATGTCCAGCAATGTTTTTTTTTTTAAAGTGGAATTTAAGGTGTTCGCATTTTTCTGTTGCTATGTTTCTAGGGGGGGGCATGTTTGTAGTTGCGTTTAAATGATTGCGGGAACTGCAGTTGGAGATAAGGCTGGTACACATATTACTTATATCAGATTCAGGTGATTCGTTCCGTTAAGTATGGTGAATTTTTTTTAGGCAGATTGACCTTACAACATACCAAGGATTGATCTTTGTAGCAGTCTGCACAATAATAGGATCTTAAAAGCTTGATAAATTTAAGGCATTTGAGTCTTATAATGATTAGATGTAATTGATGCCAATATTCTTATCGAGGATGCTGCATTGATACTCTTTGCTGTGGTTTAGTTTTGAAAGGGAGTGTAGTGAGCAGACCTCGAGTAATCTTTTCCATTTTCTTTTTTTTTCTACAACAAATCTTCAATTACAGCTTTCTTAGATCCAACAAATCTTCCATTATAGCTTTCTTAGATCCAACAAATCTTCCATTATAGCTTTCTTAGATCCAACAAATCTTCCATTATAGCTTTCTTAGATCCAACAAATCTTCCATTATAGCTTTCTTAGATCCAAAAAATCTTCCATTATAGCTTTCTTAGATCAAACGCATGAATTGAGATCGCCAAGAACCATAGTCTGTGAATATTTTGAGTTCTCCAGGAAAGGTAGCCTACTCAGTATTTTGGATTTCATTAGGAGTAGAAGACAGGTCATCATAGACCATGTTAATTTTTTTTTTACTTTGCTGAAAGCTAAACTTTACTTTGCGGTAAACTAATGTTTACTTTGCGGTAAGCCCGTTATAAAATGGTAGATAATACTATTCTTCGTTTTTTTTTGTGCGTGTCTTAGATTAACGCATTTAGATTCATCATTTTTTGAGAAGCCGCTGTTGAAGTGTATGGAAAATTCCACTAAGTACACACAACCACAAACTCTGAATCAGGACGATTAAAGTGAGAGAATATGAGCCCCTTTCATCATGACCAAAACTTTGTTGATGTTGTTCAAATACATTTTATAGTTGTAATATCTTGGATATTCTGTAGCAATACATCATCATCATCTTTCCATGAGTTCCTCAAAAACACGCCACTCTCCGCTGTCTCTTGCTAGTTTTTTTAATGGCTGCCCAGCTCTTATCCTGTCTTCTTGGCTTCATCTAGTACAATGCATCGCCGTGTTTTTTTTTTGGTCTTCCTCTGCGTCTTGTTCCCTGGAGGTTCCACGCTAAGGCCTGCCTAAATCAGTTGTTGATATCTTTTCTAAGGGTGTGACCAATCCATCTCCACTTCCTCTCTAAGATCTCCATCTCTACATTTTTCTGCCCACTTATCTCCCACAGTCTGGTGTTTTCTATTTTGTAGTACTAGTGTATTTTTAAAGATATTTCTCAGACATCTGTCGCTGAATGTCTTGTGGCTTCAGTTGTTCTCCGTGTATCCAGAACCATACAGAAGGACCGCCTTAAAGACTCTTATTTAAGTCTTGTTAGAGATGTGGGGAGATTTCCAGGTTAGCTTAATGTGGGTAAATGTCTAGCGTGCTAAATTTATACGACGTTGAATACCGCCATCTGTTCCACCTGATACACTGACTACACTCTCAAGGTAGTAATACCAAAAACATAAATGGAGTTTGAAGCTCTAATAATAAAACTAATGGTGAATAAACATGACTTATACCAGCAATATGCAATAGATAAAGAAAGCGAAGAAATAGCTGCTCAACCAAATTTAATTCATGTCATTATTAATCCTCTTGTAATTTATAGCACATAAACTTCAAAATCCATTGAAATTTAATCAAATGGAGAAACTCATCGAAATATCATCTTTGTTGTTTTTTTTTTTTTTTGGGTAAAAACAACAGATTACTGCAAACTTAATATCAAACCCATGATTGACACGATTCTGTTATCAACATTTCAAATACACTGCAAATCATTTAAAATCTCTTTCCAAAGGTCGAAACTTTGCCTACAAACAGAATGCAGTGTTGAGCTCTAATTATGGTACTGACGATAGGGGAGATAAAGCAGTGGATGGTAACAGAGATCCAGACTACAGTAAAAAAAGTTGTGCTCATAGTGGAATACATGAAAACTATCCAACACTCACTCTCACATTAAGTCAGCCTGTTGTAATCACAAGAGTAGTTCTTTATAACAGAAGTAAGGATTAAGAACTAATTTTTTATTAATTAACTCTTTGCTTTTACTCTGTAATTATTTCTTTAAATTTAGAGAAAAAAAGTGTAACGATAACAAAAATATTTGTGGATAACCAATTCATTGAAATAGCTACAAAAAAAGTACTACAAATGTACATTTAAATCTAAATTGTTTTCTATAGCAGTATTTCCAAAACATACATGTATAAAGAGCACAGATTGAATAGTCTCCACTTGCGATGCCTGAGACGCATAATGTGCATCTCTGAGGGACCATGTCTCCAATCAGGAAGTTTTGAGATTGGCCAATATAAACAGCATGTATGCTCTCGTGACACAAAGAAGATTACGCTGGCTCGGACAAGTCACCCGCATGCCAGATGGTAGAATCCCGAAAGATATCTTATATGCTGAGCTTGTGGAAGGAGTCATACCCAAGGGCCGCCCAAGACTAACATATAGCGATGTCTGCAAGCGAGACATGAGAGCCACAGGCATCAGCGAAAATATGTGGGAAAACGTAGCCAAAGACCGGAGTGCATGGAGACAGACTGTGCGTGCGGGGACAACCCTCGCTGAGAACAAAAGAATTGAAGCGGCCTTAATCAAGAGGGAAAAAAAGAAAGCTGCCTTGCCCGCTAGCCCTGAATCAGAGGCATACAAATGTACGAATTGTGGCAAAGTCTGCCGTTCTAGAATTGGCTTGATTAGCCACACCAGATTCTGCCCCGTCTCAAGATTAAGCCAAAACCAGTGACTCATTTGGGCGCATCCATTGCCTTTAGAGACACAAGGACTCATATATATATTTACAAAAATTTTCCTTAATTGAACAATTCGCACATTCTGAAGTAATTCTAACTATTTAGCGGAACATTCAGCTTTCTTTCAAGAGATTAAATTACGTGGTGGCCTGCCCTTTAATTTTTGCCAATAGTTCGTGGAACACCTATTCAGGCCTCACAGAACACAATAATTTGGTAAACACTGCTTCATAGTATATCTTAATTTTACAACTTAATTAAGAATATGTACTAATTTGCTTATCGATTTCTCAAGGTATTAAATTTTGATTTTGTAATCTATATGATTAAGTCCTGATCCAAATAGCTTAATTTCAAACTAAACAAACATATACTATTTTTTTAAATTATTATTTTAGTGTCCTGACAGTCTTGCTACAGATTCAGCACATTGCAAAAAACAATAAAATATTCTATCATTTCGTCTTAATAGATTTTTTTTAACAACAAGCAAAAAGTAAATAAATTTGTTTATTTGATACAATGAAGCAAACACAACTTAGAGGCTGGGAGGTTGAAAGCGATTGGCTACCTATCAAGGGTGTACGAGTCTAGAATCCGACTCAAGCTGAACTGTGTTTTTACTGATCGCCTAATTGCAGCATGGTAACATTCCCCCCACATAACCCTTCCCACCTATGGTCAACAAAAAAAAGATTTTATCACAGCATACTATGAAATTGGATTCCCCACATTACCCTTCACCCCCGCCCCTCAACAGATTACACACCGAACGTCCAGGAGTGGAAAAATAATAATTAACTCTTATCTCCGTACTATTCTTCATATAGGCTTTAATAACTTTCTCGTTTGTTATCAGAAAATGTTTGAGTTGGTGTAGAATTAAAGGGGAAAGCCTGCTCATTTTATGCAACACACCTTAAAGTTATTCTAATTCAACATTAATTTTAATTTACCAAAGTCAAATCAACGATGGTATTGCCCATAAGGAGAGAAAGTGTACAATTGTGGGAAGTATCTAGCAATCAATACATGTTTTACTTCATATGAATCTAAAGCTCTCTGGGCAGAGTTATTTATCCAAAGGAAGATTTGTGGCATGACAAACGTATAATGAGTTAAGTAGACCTATATTAGTGTTTAAACATTATTCTCTCAACATTCCATGCATAAGCACTTGTTTTTGTTAATTTTCTGACAAAAGACAAGCACGGAATCAGGCTGATGAACTTCATACTACAAATGTTTAAGAAGAATGGCGATCATTGGTTCTCGTATCAGAATCGTTCGGACACCCCCTTGCCTACCTACACCATTATAATTTCATCCAAAGAACAAACGGAAAAAATGTCTATCACAGCTACTGAAATTGATAGACAATATAACGACAAACCGATTCTCACATTGTGTGAAGTGGAGGCTTACGGAGGTAAAATCTTACTTCATTTTTCTTCATGCATTAATGTGAAAGACTTAGAATTTACTTCATTTTTTTAGAAATCATGCACTATAAAAATTCATTGGAGTCAATTTTTTTTTACTAGTAAGCGTTAATAGTTCCCATGAAGTCGAAATCAGTATTACAATAGATTTAAAAAAAAAGACAATACAAAAAAAATAATAAGTCCGAAGATTAATGAGGAATGCAGTATTTTCCGTGGCTACGTAGCTCAGCTGTGATCCTGGGCGCCCGCATGATTTTTAGCAGGGGGTATTAGGTCGCCACCTATGGCTTAAAGTCGTAGCTTCAACTTTTTATTACAGAGAATATGTTTAAAAAGAACCGTGTCTCCCGCTTTCCCATACGATATTAAGTTCACTGTAAATACTTGTTTCCTAAAATAAACAAAAAAAACAACAACATGTGAACAAACTATTTACTGTAGACCTTGTTCAGTTTATCCGTACGGCTCGTACATCCCAATGGTCGATCAAACAAACTGGGATACAAACGCTAACCCATACAAACGCTGCCAAAACTGTCAATAACTTTATTATACTTCAATTGTGTCCCGTCGCTACGGACAAGCCGGCAATGATTACTTATCTGGCACTTCTAATAGTCTTCTACAATTTGCAATTCTTGCACTATTTAGGATGTAGACAAAACTCGTTGAACTGAGCATTATTATTGCTTGAAAAGCGAAACATTAATGAAGAAACTAACGAGTCAAGATAAGGAATGTAATAATCTCAAAATCCAAACCTGTGATTTTTGCTCGTTGTTGACTGCAAAGTCTAGTTAAATAATAATATATAATCTGTTCACAATTATACTGAAATATTTTACATGAGCATGTTAAATTGCTATGTGCTCATTCTGTTAACATACATTGGTATCTCAATTATGAGAAGAAGAAAAAATTTAAAGTTATTTTACATCCAATTATTTATATAATATACCACACCCAATGTGTATCATCTGACACACTAAGTGTATTTATTGTAGTAGTTCCCAAAAAAGTTTACATACAAGTATATTTATGTTCAGTATTCCTTATATTACTCTAAGTTCTGTCACCATTATACAAGGTTACAGTGACATTGTCTATAATTGTTATTAATAGCACACATATGTGGTAGTTAAAGTACAATAGCATAAAAAATGATAGCATTCAAATGTGTACCACTTGGAAAAGAAAATCAACAATATTTACATTTGTGAGTTGTTTTTCAAAAAAAAAAAATATTCAGGTCAACAGTTCAAGTAGTTCACTGATGTTTACAATATGCTTGGTTACATTACTGTGTTTACTAACCGTATAAATTATTAGCACATCTAGTCATTATGAAATTCTATGTTATTGTCTAATTGTGATAAGTAAATATGTAACGTACAATTAATTAAAAAATGATAGTACAATAGCATCAATAAAAGAAAACATGTCATCATAACCCAAAAAATGATACCAGTAAATGTACAAAAATATGTCATGACCTAGTTACATGATAAGAAAAAATGTCAGCTTAACCTGATTGAAAAAATGTCAAGTTGTTTCTAATTGTATTGTGAAATTACTCAGTTAAAATACTAATTTGTCATGTTTAGTTTACATTCCTTGCCATTTTTGTCTACTTTGTACACTTTGTTGTTTATTTTGCCTACTATCTTATATGCACCTTCATTTTTGTTTTTACTATACTTATTTTCTATCTTTACATATACTCGGTCTCCTATGTTTAATGTCCTTAATTTTCTGTTCTTATTTTTTATGTCTCTATGTCTCTTTAAGTTTGTATCCATGTTTATATCAGCTAACATTATTCCCTGTCTTAAATTTTGTTTTGTTTGTGTTATCTATGGATGGAATTCTTCATAGTTCTCTAGGTCTAACATATTATCAGCCCATAGTTCTAGTGGACCTTTAGGTTTCCTATCAAAAACTAATTCATATGGACTGAATTTCGTTGTTTCATGAGTAGTCGTGTTGTAAGCAAAGATAGCATAGTTTAAAGTCTGATCCCAAGTATTCATTGCTTCTGTTTCTAATTTATAAATTATTTCTTTGATTGTCTTGTTCCATCTTTCAATCACACCGTTGGATTGTGGCGAATAAATTGTACTATGTACCAGTTTGATGTTAGTCATTTCTGCGAAAGCTTTATTTAAGTTTGATTTGAAGTTGGATGCATTATCTGATAGAATTTTGTTTGGGAATCCAAACTTTAGGAATATTGTTCTTAGTGAGGGGCATATATCTTCTGCGCTAATATCCCTAAGAGGAAAAGCTTCTGCCCACCTGGTTGCTATATCTATGATTCCCAATATATATTTATTTCCCTTGGTACTTGTATTTAATGGGCCCATAATATCAATGGCTATTTTGTCCCAGAAGCAATGGGCTTTATCTGATTTTTGTAGAGGTGCCTTAAGTATGACTTTTGTTTAGTACATTCTGGACAAGAATCTATATAGTCTTTTATTTTGAGTCTTCATCTTGAGCCAAAAGAATTTTTCTGAAATTTTGGCATATGTTTTCTTTTTGCCAAAGTGGCCTGCTGTTGGATCATCATGGGCCATTTTAAGTATTTTGGGTGTTAGGCTTTGTGGAATTATTATTTGAATTATTGTGCTATCTTTGCTTCTATTACATCTTAAGGCTAGGTTGTTGGCTAAGATATGATGGTTGTTTAAATTTATTTTGTTATAGTCTTTACTTAACAAATCTTGTACTATAGGATCACTGTTTTGCATTTTGATTAATTCTTGTCTGTTGGTTCCTAATTCATTGAATAGAATATTCGGCAATTCAATCTCTGGCACTATTTTTTTTTTGTGTGATCTAGTTTGTACAGCTGCTATTTGATGTTGATGTAGATACAAACTTTTTTGTCTATTTTTTATCTATGAATCTAGTTAAGTTATTGTCAAATCTCTAACATCATGTGAGTTCCCTATTATGAGGTCTTGGGTAGGGGTATCCATTACAACTACCTTTATCTCACCTGTAATCCAAGGAGATTCAATCCAGACCTTGGCAGTTTTACATATGTTAAATTTGTGTACATTGGCATAGATCACCTTAACAGTTTCTTTTAAATATTGTTCTGGTTTGACTAGATTGGATCTTACTATTGATGTTGTTGCACCAGAATCTCTTATTGCCTTAATTTCTACTGAATTTACATAGGATGGAAAGACATTTACTTTAGACATGTCTGCTTGTAAGTAAGCAACATTCTCTTCTCTTTGGATATTGTTGTTATTGTTATTGCCTCTATTTCTGTTTCTGTTTTGATAGTGAGAATTGTAGTTAGACTGATGGTTGTATGTGTCCCTCCTTGATTGTCTATTAGTATTATAGTTATTGTAATAGAAGTTGTTATTTCTAAGGCTGCTTCTTTCTCTAGGGCTTGCACTCTGGTTTGATCTATAGTTTCTAATTTGGTTGTTATAGTTACTAGGATTGTTGTAGTTATTCTGATTGTAGTTGCTAGGGTTATGGTAATTAGTTTAACTTCTATATCTAAAGTTGCTAGTATTAGTCTGTCTGCATTGGCTTATAACATGGCCTTTATTTCCACAATAAAAGCAAGTTTTTGAGTTAGAAAATTTAAATTTATCATTAGTATTACTGTTTGATGTACTGACTGTTGCGGCTAATTGATGTAGGTCTCTTTTATCCATGGTATGACCAGGATGGCTATCTTGAAAAAGGTTTAAATTAGTAATGAGATCAGTTTCTGTTTTTACTTTCTTTTCTTTAATAAAAGTGAACACTAAATCTGTTACATTGGACAGTACGTTATCAATTAGGATCATGTCTAAAATTTGATTTGGATCTATTATGTCACATTTAGCTAGTTCTAACCACTTTAGCATATTTGCCTTCATGTCAAAGATAATCCTGTTGAAGTCTCCATCCTTGTTTAGTTTAATTTTTTTTAAAGAGTTTTCTGTAATAGTCTTCTTTTTTTCCAAAATAAAATGTTCCAAAAGTCTAGTTTTAACAGCAAGGTAGTCTTTTTTTTGTTCAGTTGTAAGTGTGCTTATTATGTTTAGGGGTTCTCCAGATAAATTGGCTAGAAGATGTTTTGCCATATCCTCATTGTTTAATTTGTAGGTGGATGAAATATGTTCAAACTGAACTAGGTAATTTTCTAATGTTTCCTCCCTAATGTTAAATTTATGACATGAACTGCGGATTAGCCTATTCTACTTTATTATAATAATAGCTTGTTATTATTAACGTGATTTCTGTGGACGCACTACCTGTTAAGTTGCTTTCTAACAGAAGTTTGATGGTGTAAAAAAACTGGGTAAAATTTGACTGCTCAGAATCAAGAGAGGTATCGCTTCATTGTCAGCACTCGATTCCTGATAAGCTAAGGCTAGTCTACTACGACTACTTCAGTCACCAGTGGAAGCACTACTTGTTCAGCTCCTACTTTAATTTTAATTGATATGATGGTACATTAAAAATGGCTAGATTTTGGCTACTCAGAATCTAGGGGTGCAAGTGCACTACCTTGCACCTACTCATGGCTGTGACCTACATATTTTTTCCAAAACCATTGTCCGATTAAGTCGATTAAGACTTGTTTTCGCAGTCTGTGTCTGTCCTCCTATAAAATAGTTAAATAGTTTAAGTCTAACAAATTAGTTGATTTGAATTATATTTATCTTTAGCTGTAGACACAATTTAATAGAGGCAGAGAATACAATAAACATACAAATAGAGGTTGGGATAAAAACCCGTCGAGAGTATGTTCTTCAGCCAGCAGACTCAAGGTTTTTACAAAAATAATATCTCCTTTAACATCGTGAATGTGAAAAGTTAATATCAACCTTAGCCTATTGCCATTACTGGAGTTATTATTATTTTTTTAAATGCTTGTTCTCGTCTGTGATTTTTCATTTGCGATAGCGATTTCCATAGACCTTTATCACTGTATCTTTTATTTAATCTGACTTGGAACTTGGGTTAGGGATAGAATCGTGCAAATGCTAGGATCTAGAAAACTCATGAATAGGTAAGCGCAAGATGAATTGAATGGCTACCCAAAAGATTTGGTGGAAAATTGCTTTTTAAATTTAAAGGAGTTGAGAGTCTATACAATGATTCGTGAGGGGATTAGTTAAATAATTATTGATAAATTATTTTGTTTGATATCAAATACCGTAGATAACTTCTTCATTATTGATAGATATAGTTTTAAAATATAGTTTTAACAGTTATTAGAAATTATGAGCAAAATAATGGCTGTATAAGATGCATAAAGGAGGAATTGTTTTTTTAAATCTTGTTTTTAGTTTGTAGGTGATGAAGGCCTCATGGCCGAAACGTCGATTTGTTATTACTCGGTCTGGCAAAGTTTCCAATATCTACGTTTAATTATTTTTTTTTACAGTCGCTCACTCCAATACCAGTAATTCATTATTTTTTAGTCTTAGAGGGATTACCTGTTACCTCGATTAAAGGAGTCACTTTTATTGGGGCAGTTATTGATTAGTATATTGTTATGCAATGGTTTCTATTCGCAGATCTTACATATATTTACTTATGCCTGTCTTTTTTTATCACTAGTTACTTTCTTTCTTAAGCAACACGTTTCAGTAAAAAGAAAGCTTAAAAACTTTATATACGCCTGCTAAAATTACATATAAAAGTTTAATATATTTAATACTAATATATAACAATGATTCAAAAATACCTATAATACCAATATTTTAATTTTTGTTCGCAGAATGTTCCGAAGGCTATTGGGGACTAATGTGTACGAACGAATGTCCTAAACAATGTAGCAGAAATTGCCATATCGAAAACGGGCAATGTAATACAATTTGCTTCGGTTACAGTGACCCACCTTTATGTCAGGCAGGTAAAAAAAAAATATTTATTTAATAACTCTACGCTTCATGGAGCTGAACTTAAGGTTAAAAATAATATCCACTATTTGAAAACTTTTTTTTTTAAAATCACATTATTGTCTTTATTTTTGTACCAAAAGAATGCGCTAGTGGTCAGTGGGGCATCAACTGTTCAGAAAGGTGCTCCAGTGGATGCTATAAATCTTCCTGCAATCGTATTTCTGGGATCTGTGATCAAGGCTGTTTCGGCTACAGTGACCCTCCTACATGCAGGATTAGTAAGTAATACAGCCATGTTATTCATTAAAAAATATTTATTACATAATTACTTTAAAACAGATTATTAATAAGAAAAACGTGTATCTCCTGACTTAACAATACATGTTTAGTGTTTACAAAGCTAATGCAAATAAGTAAAATTTAGGAAAATACTATTATTAAATACAATGGATAACATGTGCTTGTAATTGATTTCATTCTAAAGCATGCTCGAGTGACGAATGGGGTGTTAATTGTAGTCGAACCTGCTCTGAAAGCTGTTATAACTCTTCCTGCAATCGTACTAACGGAGTCTGTGACCAAGGCTGCCTCGGTTATAACGATCCTCCTGAATGCATATCGAGTAAGTAACGTCACTAGTTGACACATTGAAGGGAAGGAGGAGACCATCGAGACTCAAAATAAAAATTTCAAAAATTAAAGAAATCGATTTTTTTTTAATTTGATAATTTAAAAGTGTATCAATTTATCTAGAAACATTTAAATGTTCTAATTTTTACTTCAATAACTGTTTTTAGTCATTTTTTAAAAGTATGTTAAAATTTCATTAAATCAAATTACAAATGTACATGCCAATAATAATGTTGGTAATGAGATTGATACCTTTAAGTATTCATATTCGACCTAGGCGTATTTGGGTATCAATAAAAACATGTTTTAAAAAAAAAAACAGTCACTAAGAGATTAAAATATATTTATTTAAAGTATCTATTTATTTTTTGAACAAAATGAATGATCGGCATTGTGGTTCAATATTATTTTAAACATTACCAACTTGGTGGTTTACGTTTCAGTGTTGATAAATATTGACATTATCAACATTTTAAAATTTTCAAAAAAAAAAAAGGTAAAATAAAAACAATAGAAGTAAACCAGAAAAATGTTACAGGTGTGGCATGACGTCTCAAACTTTAATTTAGATATACTGTCACGTAACGAAACACAATTCCCTCGTTTACCTATGTTTATATTACATTTGGTCACCTGTCTATTAATGAACTCAATGTTATATATTTAACAAATAAAAGAGGGTGTATATATATACCTGATTACAGGGGCGTAGATAGGGATTTGGGAGCACGTGGTGGATATACCTCTTTAAGGACCCCTTGCATTTTGACATTCGATATCATTCCATGAGATAATGTACTTAACAAATTTGTAATCCTACATTCAAATTGGTACTCATCGTGGCACCTGGGTGGAAACGGCTACTTGAGGGGGTAGCTAGGCTAAACGAATGGCGAAACATAACTCCCGTGGGGGTGCCCACGGGTAGACGAGAGTCAACCCATTACACGGGCGGGGTTGCAAAAAAGTCCCCACAAACCTGTCACACATCCATGCGCCGTTCCTTAAAGGACCGTTACATAAATGGCGAGTCCCCCACGGTTAGCTTGGTATAACGAAGGAAAATGACGGAGGCTTCCGATGTCTACGGCCTTCGGCCATGTACGGCGAATCATGTGTCGGGGGCCAAAGGCATTGGAAACAGCAATGTTTTACATAGGCATTGACTTGGGTCGCTCTCAAACAGAACTGTGCGTTCTCACAGGTTGTTTTTTTTTTACTGTTCGGCTGGACGACCGAACAGTTTTCTTTTTCAAACTTAGGGCTCGAAGAGCCTTCGGCTCAGCCCTTGGACATCACAAGAAGAAGTACTGTATATCAGTAAAATTAATAAGAAATAATCATTAAGACTTTGTTTATTGCGAAATGATGCTCAAGTGACAAATCTCAATTCATATCGCTTCACGTCGTGTTTTCTGTGCAGCAAAAGCATCTATAACATCATCTACATCGAAAAAAAGGTGACAAACGCTGGATCTATCTCAGCAGAATGAAGAGCTGCCAGGTTCAGAGAGTGATTATCACTGTTCAGAAATGTTTCTTTTGGATTTCTGTCTACGAGACAGACAGTCAATCATTGTATCTGCGGTATCTGCACAGATCTAAGTCCAGTCCAATGTCTTTTAGAGTTTTCAGAACAAGTTCTTCATAACGTTGTCCACTAGATTTTAAAATTTTAAAGTAACCAATGAATGACTCTTTTATTTCGAAATTATCAACATCCAAGTAACGAACTATTAGGGAGACATGTTCTTGGTGAGAAACATCTGGGGAAGAATCAAGCATCAGAGAAAAGTAACAAACTTACATGACTTTCTCAATAATTTATTCCCTAACTTTATTGCCCATCACGTTTATGAACTCATTTTGAATCTCTGTTGACAAATAATGAGTCTTCCCATATTCGATTCTAGATAAGTAGTGTATAATAACTTCATCAAATTCTGCACGAAATTTAAAAGATGCTAGGAGGTGAATTCAGTTTTTCGTTGTGACCAGGTAAGCTTGAGTTTGTTTTTACTAAGTGCATAATAGCTGCTACTTCAAGCTTCACAATATCTATCCAATACTGCTCATTTTTTTTTCATTTGCGCATGAAACATATGTAACAGTTCATCTGGCTCTGCATTAATCTTTTCTTCTTCTAGCTTTAACTTTTAAAAAAAAGCGTGTCTTTTCTGTGGTATACTCATTGTTTGTGTTCTTGCAGTCTCTCGGGTTTCTTCCATTTGGTGAAACCAACTCCTGGTTGGTTCAATGCACTAGATGTCTTTTCTGATGCCTCAGAGAAAACAGTACACATGCAAAACAAAATAAACATCCCAAGTGAGGAGAGAAGAGGAGCTAAGGTCTGTTGTACATTTTTCCTCTTAGAAGCTTTCTAGTGAACCATGATGTCAAACTTCGTTGTTTTTTGTTTTTTTGGGGGAAAACTCTACTGGAAACAAACCGTTCATCTTTGTTTTGAAAGATAAGCTACCCTTTAACAGAATTCTGCTTGCAGTTTCCCAGATAAAATTCCAACCAAGATGTATCTGAAGTCTTTGTACTTAATTACAGCTTCTTCCACTTCTGGAGAAAGTGATTTTGGAAGACCATCACTTGACTCATCATCACTTCAGATGTTTTCACTGACTGTGGTAAAAAATTATTACCCTGGAGTCTCATCAAAAGACTTATTTGACTGCTGAATCTTTGTATGAATCATCTGAATAGTAATACTTTTCTTCCACTCGTTCATGGTCTCCTTTTGTTTTCAGTGCACTTATCAGGTGTCTTCTTAAAGAATAAAGATGATGAAATAAACAACCCTATGTATCATGTTACTTCCTGAGAGTAACACGGCACTAGTCAGCGCTATGTAAGTTACCCCTTGAAATTGAGAGGCATGGAAGTCATCTGTCAAAATTGAGAAGAGACTAAATGTGGCTCAACAAAATAGGCTGAGACGGATTTTGAGAGTCAGTTACACAGATCGGGTCTCAAACAAGGAAATCCTGTGCCGAACTGGGAGTTTATCACATGGTAAGGTTGTGACAGAGCGACGCATGAGGTTTATGGAACATGTTCTGCGACAAAATGAACTAAGCACAACAAGCTTTGCGATAACATGGAAGACAATACGAGGAAAGCTTTAACAGGGACGTCTTCGTATAACTTGGCGTCATACCTTCATGGAGGACCTCAGAACAGTTGACACCAGGTGAAAGAAGGCTTCAGACATTGCCATTGACAGATCTTTATAGAGACAGATTGCTGCCCAATGCACCGAACAGCGCGGGAGGACCTAAGTCTAACTAAGTATAGCCTAATGATGATGTGTGAAAACTGCGCGGTAAAAAAAGTAGTTTTTTTTTGTTTTTGTTTTTTTAAATTACAATGGAAACGTTGATATCGATAAATAAACTAATATTCATTGGCATTGATTTTTTTTTCACAAAACATCCGGAACTATCTATTATAGGTACTTAAATCTATCGCAATATTTCTAAATGAAAAATTAAAAGTTTAAATCAGATTTTCAATAGCCTTTAGTATTTTTTTTTATCTAAACGTGATAGACAGACCGACAAACAGACAAAACGCACAAAATAAGCTTCTTTCATTCTGATGGGGCCACTAAACAAAATAAATAAAATTTGATTTTTAAAAAAAGTTTATGAAATTAGTTTAGCACCATGCCCTGTCCGGGCTTTACGCTACTATATGTAAGTCGCTGCATAAAAAGTCCATTTCAAAAATGTGTTTGATATTTACTTACTAAGTGCATTATAAACCTTTATAAACAAACATAAATGTTTTCTTTTAATTTTAGCAGCTAGTTGACCAGGAAGAAAATAACACACTGAACTAATTTTTATATTTATTGTAAACATTTCTAGTATATTTTATAAATATATTTGACTTAGTGATACTTAGTGAAAATACACAAAAGAGTGTCCTTCTTTGTTAGCATATTGTAACATTGCCTCCCTTACATTTACGTAATTGTTTAACTATTGGTGTATTTTTATGAAAATTCGCTTGAATAATTAACTTTTTAAATAAAACGGTTTTCTTTTAGAAAACCAAAAGTAGCTGTTGCACCTAAACTTTTCAAGCTGAATTTAATGGTGAAATAATATTTTTCATATCTCTTCTAGTTTTCGAGATCTAAGTGTGACAGACGGACAGACGGACATTTTGCACAAATCTAATAGCGGCTCCCGAAAATATGTGATATACAAACCAAAGTTTTACAAACTCATTTTTGAAGGTAATATTTTCTTAGGGCGATTACTTTAAATCAGTGGTGGGCAAATTACTGCGCGCGGCCCACACGCGGCCCGCTGGACTAATTTATGCGGCCGTCGGTCACCTACAGAAATCAGGTGTGAACAAATTATACATAAAAAAAATACAAATATTTTGAAAATAGATATTTTTAAATATCGAACGGCGCGGGAGGACCTAAGTCTAAGTAAGAGTTGAAGACAGACTTTATGTTTCTCATCGGAACAATGAAATGTTTGTTCATGTTAAAATCTTTTCAAACAAAACTTTCCCATTTTTGTTGGGAGTGTAAAAATTTTAATGTAAATGTAAAGCACAGTATACATGTGAATTAAAAGACATTATAAACAGTTAGCTAGCGTATTTTATTTCTAAGTTATAAGTACATTATATACGGCCCCACATTCTAAAATGTTTTTTTAATTTGGCCCTCAAGGGGAAAAGGTTGCCCACACCTGCTTTAAATTATTAAATTATAGTTTTTTAAAGCGCTACTTTCTTGCTAATAGCATACTCAGATGCTATGGCCTAATCTCATTTGCAGACCATTGGGGGAAGTGGGTAAATGGGAGAACGTTTTTCTGTGCTGCCTTTAGGCGCTAAATAAACAGAACTCTGCTCGAGTTTGGTATCGAGCTTCGGGCCCACTTCATAGGTAACCAAGCCAAGTTCAAGCGTACTTAGCCTCTCGACCACGCTTCCTATTTTGATGAAAAAAACATTTTTTTACTTCTGTACAATTTCAACCTCCCACTCCCCAGTAAAAAGTGCTGGTTAAGTGCATATAGAAATCTACTTAATATATACAATTCTAGTTTAATGATACAGATGCAGACATAGTTGTTGCCTAGACTAGACTAGAATACTAAATCGAGATATATGGTATATAAGATTCGACTTTGGTGATACAGATGCAGATATATTCGTAGTCTAGACTACGATAATAGATCTAGGTATATGGTATACAAGATTCTAATTTGGTGATAAAGTTGCAGACATAGTCGTAGTCCAGACGACAATTCTTGATCTAGATATATGGCATAGAAGATTCTAGTTTGGTGATAAGCCTATAGATCAATACTTTGAGGACTGTGCGCAAAATGTTTCTAAAAGCCTGAACTCTGTAATGAAGATTTTCAGGAATACCATCTGACATATATGTATTCAAGATATACCTTGTCTAGACCTCCAGACCAAATTTAATTTTTGTATATTATGGCAATCAAACTATAATTTTTTCTTTGATGTCAATTACTTAGTAATTTTTGTTTCAAAAATATGTATAATATATCAAAATTTTAGCAGAGAACTATGAGCCGTTTTCTAGACTCCAGCTACCCAATATTTTGTTTTAGCTTATAGAGTTAAAAATCTAATAGAGGAAAATTGTTGCTGTGTTGTTTTTTTTTATAATCATCTGTATACTTTTCTTTTTTTTTTTAAGAAGAATAAGAAGATAATGAAGTATACATTTTGAAAAAGTCATTTGATCGGTTTAGATGACTGTCTGGTCTGCTCTCCGTTATGTGGTTATGAAAGAACCGGGTTAAGTCTGGCACACCTCCATTCCACACCGCATTGCAGGAATTTGGGTTGGAGGTGATAACTTTCAGTTAAAGAGGAACGTCTCAAACAATGCAAAGCCTGGATCTTATAGACACTTATGTTGTTGTTTTGTTTTTAGTATTGTTTTATCATTTGTTTCTCCAGCATGCTTTAATGGACATTGGGGCTTAAACTGTTCACAAACATGTCCCGAGAAATGTCTAAATTCCTTGTGCTTGGCTACTTCTGGAGAATGTGATCAAGGCTTTCTCGGCTACAGCACAGGTATGATTCTAGTCTAAATGTAGATTATATAACTAAATTCTATTCTAAATCTAGTTCTAGATCTTGTTCTATATCTAGTTCTACATCTTGTTCTATATCTAGCACTAGATCTAGAAACAGTCTCTAGATCCAGTTCTAGATATTTCATAGATGTAGTTCTAGATCTTTAATAGATCTAGTTCTAGTTCTAGATCAGTAGATCTTTACCTAGATATAGAATTTAACGTTCTAGATCTAGATTTAGATTGTATGACGAATGAAAAGGCGAGAGAAAAAGTCTTAATTTGTTTGACCCAAGTCATTATTAGTTCACTACCGAAAATTAAATTAAATTGTGAAGTAGGTCATGGAACTATACCAGGGGTGGGCAAATTACGGCACGCGGGCCACATGCGGCCGTCGAAGTGTTTTATGCGGCCCGCCGACACCTATAGAAATCAGGTGTGCCCACGGTATATACGTATAAAAATGCAAATATTAAAAATAACATCTATAGAAATTATTGAAACTGTCTCATTATAAAAGTTCTAAGTAAACGAAGATTATGCTTATTGGCTATACATCAATACACTAGATCGAAGACACAATCTTTGAGTAGGCTTGGAACAAGATGGCAAGTGTAACAACTGTTAGAACTCTATCGTCGACTGAGAAAAATATATTTTTTTTAAAATATCCCAACCATAAATTCTAAACAGGAAAGTTTCCACAAAGCTGCATAAAATTCATTACTAAATAGTGGATAAATATCAGTAATGCAACTTATAAAAGCTAGGGATGTTAACCAAGGGTAGTTCCGATTTATAAACAAAATAATCCAATGTAACGCTAGCTTAGCATGGGAAAGGCAAATGAGAAGAATATAAAATTTAAGGAAGAAATTGTTTTATTACTTGAAGAACATTGACTGTGACTTTGATATCAATATCTCTAAGAAGAGTGAAAGACAGATTTTATGTCTTTTATAACTGCTATTGCGATTGGTGGCTTATATATGAAATATAGATGCATGTTAAATCTTTTCAAACAAGACTTTTTCATTTCTACAGGCAAGCTAAAGAAAATCGTTTTTGTCATTTTCCTTTGCTGAAAGGTGAAACTATTTTTAGTGAAATAATTAATAGTACAACACTTATTAAGATTCTTTAATTGTGCAATTTATAAAAGCAAATTTTAAGACGTCAAGAACCAGTTTTCAATATTATCAGCTCATCATTTATCGCAGAAGCTGATTCATCTCCAGAGGACATAACTCAAAGCAAAGAGAAGATCCAGTCAGTACTACCACGGGAGCCTTATTGGTGCCAGAAGCTGTATTTTCAGAATTAAAAAAAACCTTTGCTAATGTTCACACTATTTGGGTACACATACATCTGTTTTTCTTCTTCATTCTCATTTTACATGTTGGAGGGTTCAGATCAGTAATTCTATATCTGAGATAAACCGCGCAGTGGTTTCCAGATCAAGCAGTTTGTGTATATTTGTGGGGATATTGTGATATAAAAAGACAACATCAATTTTTAAAAATCGTAAAATTGGTTTCAAAAACTGCTAACTCTTCTTGTAATTTTTCAACGCGGAAATAAAAAAAAGAAAGAAACATGATTATAATATAGTGTAAATATGAATTAAAAGACATTCTACACAGTTAGCGAGCGTATCTTTATAAGATATTTACATATATGCGGCCCGCAATTCCCAAACTTTTTTTAATGCGGCCCTCGATACAAAAAGGATGCCCACCCCTAAACTATACTATTAAGACAAAAGTTCTGAGTTTTTATGAGCGAATTGCCGTCGCGCATCTTTTTTCCACACATCGTACTTTTTTCCCAGAAATCAATGATTATGCCAAAGAAGAAATTTACTCCACAACCTACTTGGGTCGAACTGCATTGAGTGTAAATATTCCATACACTATTTCGGATTAGATCTGTAAAACTTCATTTATTTACTGACTAACTGGTATGATAGATAAAAGTTTCATGAAAAATAATCGTCACAAAAGTTAACACAAAATTTGAAACTTTTTTTTTATGTACATGTCATCATTATCATCAGTCCCGCGTAAACAAATCTTACTTTTCCAGATCAGCATTTGTCCAGCCAGTTTTCTTTGGACAATTATTTCGTGCTTCCACAGCTGTCGAGCTATATCTTGAAGGATGATTTTTGACTGCAAGTGTTACGAAATACAAAATGACCAATACGACTAGTTTTCCTACCTTCACAGTATTGAGGAGTTCCTCATTTTTACTAGCTATAATGTTGAGTTGCTAAAGTAAAAACTCATTTGTCTGAATACGCTTATTTTAAATATTCATAACTATATCTTTTATATAAAAGTAATAATAATAATAACTTTTGTATTCTTATAGAACTACCAATCTGGGTATATTAATAGTTAAATTTGGGTATTTTAAATTTTTGATGCGCAAGTTTTAAAACCCACATAGATCTTGAAAATTTCTGTCTATTTCAAGTTAAAATAAATTGACTCATCAGAGACGGGTCAGATGTGGTCTACTTGATCTATACCTATGTAGATATCTAGATTGCATATGCATTGCAATATTCATCTAATCATATATGACTGGATCTTAGAGTATGCATCGATTACACAATATCTGGATCCTGGAATCAAATATGTATGTAAGTATTATCATTGAAAGGTCTAGGGTTAGGGTTTAAATCCTGCCAGTCTTAGGATACGAGTAATAAGGTTTTGATATATTTACATATTCTTTGCTCTCTTCCAGACAGAACCAGTCGGTTGAGTTGAGCTTCCTTTGGATTTAGACTTAACTTTTATAGCTATTCAGTGACTTTATCTGGGCTTTTATATTTGTTTTTATTAGAGCTATCCGGGGCATATTGAATTTTTTAATAATATAAGAATAAGTTTTGTATAAATCTGTTGTCTTTTTTATTCCAGCTCTGCCTCATTGCACCAACAGTGCAATTCTTACTGAAAGCACGATTGGAGCCGTCGTAGTTGTTGTTTTAATAGTACTATGTTTAGGAGTTATAGGTTTTATGATAAAGTAAATATAGTTATAAATCAATAACATACTAACATATAAATTTGTGTTTCATAATAAGTGAACTAGCCAAAAAAATTGTCTCCAGTATTTGTTGCAGAACACACCAAATCATAGAGTGCGATGGTTTTAATACATTAGAGTATTATTCAACTCAGTCACAAAACATTAATTATAAATATATATTCGTATTAATATAAATTATATTTATAATAAAGGATGTTTCTCTCTTATAAATTATACAACCTCAAAATTCTACTTTTGAAATATGTATTGAATAACTTACTCATTTGAGCACATAATAATTTCGATACTAATATATTTCAACATTTTAATAACAGAAAACAATTTGCAGAGGGTGGTTATGGATTTTAACATTATACAAAGAATAACAGCAAAGAAAAGTGATTTCTTTACCACCGAACAGAACTATCTCGAAGAAAAGGATAAGACTGGTTATTATAAATTGATTACTATAATATATCATTCTAGTTTTAAATTCTTGTAATATTTAATTTAATAGTTGAAAGAACTAGTAATATTGGCTCATAATTTAGATTTAACGATGTCAGTTGAATATCTTCTTCTTTTTCTCTTTTTTTTTAAACATGATCCAATCTTTTTTTTATATTCACCTTTTTTACTTCTTTTTCACTTGTTTTTTTTTTTTTTTTAAATGTTTGTTTCTTTGTTTTCACATATTTTGGGGATTTTTAGCGCCCCCGTAAGAGGAAAATCTGCAATAAGGTCTGTGACAAAATGCTCGTCTGTCCGTCTGTCACACTCAGATGTCGATATCTAGAAGAGTAATTAAAAAATACTATTTCACCATCTGATGCGGCTTGAAATGTTGAGATACAACGGCTACTTTTTGATTTTTTTGATTTTTTTGGTGTAGTTAGCAGGTCATCAGAGTTCCGATCGCTGCAGTGACCCTGTCTCTAATCTCTAGGTTTGTGATGCGGTCTTTGAATGTAATGCCTAGGATCCTGCTGTAACATCTCAATTCCATTGCTAGGATCCTCCTCTCTAGCTCTGCAGTCAGCGACCAAGACTCATAGGGCTGTTGTACATCTAATTTTCATACGAGACCATCCCAAAAATTTAATTAACGGTATTCGATTTATCTGTAATTCTCATTTTCTTTCACTATATATACTGTTAAGAATTTGGAGTAGACTAATGAAACTAAACTCCCCGATTGTCAGGTCGCCGATATCCTTCTGATTGCAGAGGCACAATCCACTATGAACAGTCAATACTCCAAATAATAGAAATAATTTCACAGTTCTCCTAATAGAATGTACAGATCCCTATTCACAAAAAACCGATTCAAGAAAAGCAATCTTTCGTCGAAAAAGAAGCGATCATAACTGCCAGTTACTTTACACATCGACACACTCACTCAGGTCAGCTTCGCTTCCAAGCATAAAAAAAAATCAAACAGTTCTCACGTGAAAAAATGGTCAGTAAGGGGGGGGGGACAAGTTTACAATACAAATATATATAATCTATTATACATACTTAAAACTATTTGCGATGTTTCAGAAGGAAAACAAAAGATTAATCAAATTCTGAATGAATTTTTTTTTTTATACTAGCATCACGGAAAGACAGACTGACAGACAAAACGCAAATCAAATGCTGCTTTCATCCTCTTTAAATGAATACTATTAGAACTCAGGGTATTAAACTCTTTGAGTCTTCGTTAAGTCTCTCGTGTTAATAATGTCATTTTTCGTTACCAGCAAATTGTGACTTAATGGAATTTGTTTTCCTTTGACATCATATGAATGAATTTTGTAAGTGTAATGCTAAAAAATAGCTCGGTGATTCAATGTCTTTGAAACCTTGTAAGCATGCTCGTATTGACAGACATTTTTAATCTAACTAGGCGTGTGACGTGGATGCTGATTTTTTTTTCTTGGACGTCATATGAATAATTTTTTTAATGTAATTCTTAAAGAACTAGGTGCATTAATGTTTATTAGCCCCGTCGTCTGACTCGTATTTAAAAAAGACATAATAGCTAGATTTAGATCTTATCTAGATTTTTTAAACTAGATGTAGGTTGTTTATACTAGATATAGGTTTTTAACTAGATCTGGATTTTTTACACTAGATCGAGATTTTATAGTTCAAGATCTAGAATTTAAATTACTATACTTTAATTGTAGATTTCTATTTCCAAATGTCAAGAACAATATTGCAATGTTAAAAAATACTAAAAGTAATCTACTATTTATAAATTTAATGTTGCATTCAGTCTATTGATAGATTATATAGGCTTTTTTTCATAAATATAATCTTTATAACATATAAATTATTCCAAATTTATATTTGTGATCTTGATCTAGTTGATATAGATCTTAAGAATGCTAAATCAGAAGGTTAGTCTAGGTAGATATAGATCCTCATCCTAGTTCCATTTAAATAATTGACAAACGCTCTGTTGGTAACTGTGCTCTGACATCAAACAGACGTTGCCGAAGTACAAGCTCCATACCTGTAATTTTCTTATTCTTTTTTTAAATAAAAATAAAGGCCAGAAGATAATTTTAAATCGCTTGTCTGACACAGTGTACATATTGGGTAGATGTCATGCCGTAATGTGTAATAAATATCTGCGTATTCGTGCGGTAAGAGTGCTGGACTGATTATTTCGACGGTCTCCGGTTTACGCCCTGCTCGCTGCCAACCCCTTTCGTCCAGCGGGAGGTCTTGGCAAGGAATTAAATTATTTTAAATTTTGAAGGAACATCTAAATCATTTGAACTATTTTACAGAAAATAACTTTTGTTTTTTATAACGGCCAATTAATCTTTGAAACATTATTACTTTTGACAATCAAAGCTAAATCACGTTTTGAATATTCCTTGCAAATAGGCGGATTCGACGAGGGCTGCCTCTGAGTTTGTGTGATAACACAACCCTTTACACAAACTCTTTTTGCAATCTTGTTTAATGCTAAATTGTGTCAAGTTATTTCGAAGTAAGTTTTTTTGTACATAAAACTATTTAACTGATCGACAATCATTATTCACTTTAGCCAGAATTAATAGTTTACGACCACCGTCATGTTTTTCTTTCATAAAGTAATTGATCTCTTGTTTCCAAAGTTTAGTTGTATGTTTTATTAAATTTCGTTGATTCTGTCAGATACAAACAGTGACGGCAGCAGTTTAGACAGCAGTGGATCAAGCGTCTCAATTTTTACTACTCCACAGACTAATACGACAATTGACGTCAAAGATCTACAAACAAGTCTACACTCAAAACCAAGAGAATACTTTGCTCGACAATTTAAGGTTGTTAATAAGGAACCTTTCATTACGCGTATTAGTTTTTTTTTTCTTTCTGTTTTTAGTGTGTTTTTTTTTTCTGTTTCTATTTAACAGCGCTTATATCAACTCATACGTTCTATCTTCTTATCTGTTAGAAAAATTTGCACGCTATTTTTTCGACTACCTATTCTCGGATCCACGAACCAAAACTTCTAGATATGTATGGAAACATGTATGCACTACACAAAACAAAAGGGTTTCTGCCCGCTCCTTTTGCAGGAAAGGATTTGAGCCTCACAAGCCCTCACTCAAATGCATTTTGATGATGATAATGATGATGATGATTCTTGGATCAAGATCAAACTTAGTAGAATTACTTATTATCAATGACAACATATACATCATTAGTAACAAATCAACCCAATCAGTGATCAATAAATTGTAATTTATTATTTTTTGGTTAAAATATAAATTCTAGTAAGCTAAGGGAGATAAGCTTTGTGTAAAGAGCTAACAATTTTAAACAAACTATACTGTGAACTGCATTTAGCTTAAAGAGTGGTATTGGTCTGCGCGAGCCAATTATCACTTTAAAAATTCTCTGCGCAGGCTGGAGGCAATACAGTAATTAGCCCGCAAATACTCACTTTTGTTTGCATAAGTACTTGAATTGTTTAGCGGCAAATACGTAGGCCTTTTTCCATGATGGCTTTAGTTCAAATCGAATTTTTTACCTTTACCTATCCCTTTGTCTGTTGGACCATTGGGGCACCAAGCAAGACTTGTCGACCGTCTTTCTCCATTCCTCCCTGTCTTTTTCCTTGTTTAGAACCTCTCTCAATAGCAGGCCCATTCATTATTTTATGTTGTTCTCCCATAGCTTTCTCTGTCTGCCTCTTCTTCTTTTTTCTGGTACTAACACTTAAGGAAGGGGTTTGCGAGCCTTGCAGATCTTGTAATATAGAGTTTAAGCTTGAGTTTTTTTTTTTTACAATAATTAGCAAGTCATCATGGGGTCCGTTCGCTGCAGTAACCCTGTCTCTGATCTCTTGGTTTGTCTGACTTGGTCTTTGAATGTGATACCTGTGCCATACTGGGTCGAAAACTTTATTGAAATCAATAAAGACATGGACAAGATTCTCTTGGTGTTGGAGATATTTTTCACAAAGTATTCTTAGGTTAAGGATTTGTTCTGTTGTGTTAGGACCTTGTCTAAAACTAGCTTGTTCGTCTGATATGATTTTGTCTGCAATCGGTTTTAGTCGATTTAATAATATTTTTAACAGTTCTTTACTTGGATTGCTAATAGTGCGATAGTTTTTGACAGAGTTGTAAATTACCTTTCTTTGGAAGGGTTATGATGAGTGATTGGGTCCAGGATTCGGGCCATTCTCCTGATTGCCAGATCTTGTTGCAAATCGCATAGAGTGCGTTTAACATTGGTTGCTCTTCCAGCCTGTAGAAGTTCACCAGGAATGTTATCAACTCCGGCCGATTTTTCTTTTTTTCATATCTTTCACTGCTGCTGCTTCTACCGAGTTCAATTGACGTGATTTACATGAACTAAACAGGCCCGCAATAAGACGACATGGTGAATAAAAAGATCAAATTCACCTTACACCCTTATCCTGACTCGAATGTCTCTCACAGTTCAGTATCAGCCAATCCCAACTTTTCTATGTTTGATTTGTAATCTTCATATTAAGAGATAAAAAGTGCGTTGTAGACGTCAGAAGAAAAAAAATACTGAAACTAATAAATACAGAAAAACGCTTATAGCGCTATCTAGACTTTTTAACAGGCCAACATTCTAAGTTGTTTAAGTTTGAAAGGGCGCAGTGCAAAAGTTCTATCCACAGTATTCCACAGAGACTGATCTAAGTGACTTCAACAGCCTTTTTTTTAAAGCTTTCTGCCAACGGAGTTAAATAAAGTAAGTAAAGTTCCTCTTTCAGATACTGCGATCTATAAGGAAGTTGATGGTAAGGTTGATGATATAACTAACTGGCCGTAATATTTAAAAGCGGCACTAAGTGGCTCATTGAGAATACCACTGAGGTCACTGATGCTATCAACTTGTTGTATAAACTTCCGGGTTAAAAGCTATGTAGTTAATTGTATGGAAATATCAATTATATAAATGATTTTTTTTTTATTTGGATAAAACTTCCCTGTTTTGCATATGCATCATTTTTTGTCAATTTGTTCACATTTACTTACGTTTATTGATAAACACACCAAAAATGTTTTAGTTCAAATTTGATATAATCATCATTAGAGACAATGACAAATAACTTCTTATTACTTGTTTGCATCTATTTTTATTTTGGGATACTTCGCACATACCAAGGCAAGTAGTCATTTGTTATTACGTGATGAAGTAATCTCCTTTAAAATTAAAGCTTCTCTATCGATATTACTGTCACACATTTATGTTCTACAAACAACAATCACGTGACGGTTGCCATTAGAAATCCTTAGCATTAGTGCTATTCCTGTTTTATCAATTCTTTTCATTATAGTTTACCTACTGTCTGGTATAAATAATGGACTTCATTCACCAATCGTAAAAAAAAAACACATTTAGCCACGTCATAATTTTGATAAAACAGTGGAAAAAAACGTATCACGTGACAGCCTTTATGAATTACGTAATTTGTATAGAAGATGTATAGAATCACGTGGCTGAATGTTGTTTGTTTACGATTGGGGAATGAGGTCCATTGGAAAGAAATAAAAAGTGACTAGATCATAAAATATGTATATTGTAATAACATAAGGGAGGCAACTTAACTGGTTGACGATGGTTATTGACATAAGGACATTACTAATACATTAGACCGCGTTTGTCTCTTTTTAAGCGGAACTTGTTCTCATCCTTTTTAGACTAGTCTTTAATAGTGCGCATCTTTCTGCACTATCGTGGATAGCGGTGTGCATGGCAGGTTAAAACAATATTGATTACTTAGTAGGTATGTAGAGATGATTCACATGTGGCAGACATTGTTTAAAAACTTTTGTTTTAATATTGTTAAGGTAACTCCAATTTGAAAGCTTTCAATAAAAAACATATTGCCTCCCTTTTCCTAATACTACTGTATTACAAAAGAGATTGGTACAAAGATATAGCTCAACAAGTTTTCATAAGCAGATAGCACTGATTTTGTTTTTCTATTTACTTTCTTATTCGGGAGGCTGAGCGGTAAGGCGCTTGGTTTCCGAAACAGGGGTCGAGGATTCAAACCTGGTGAAGACTAGGATTTGTAATTTCTGGATCTTTCGGCACCTCTGAGTGCACCTCTAATGGGTACCTGACATTATTAGGTGGAAAGTAAAGGCTGTTAGTCGTTGTGCTGGCCACATCACACCCTCGTTAACCGTAGGCCACAGAAACAAATGATCAATAAAATCATCTCCCGTGACCACAACTTCTGAAATGGGAACTTCCTTTCTTTTTTCGTTCATTTTGGTATCTTGGATATTTGCTGTACCTTCTCTTCTGTAAAAAGCAAATCTATCGAAATGAATCTCTCTATTCAAGCTCTCTGCAACTGCACCACACAACACTGCCAACTCTGGTCTCCAAAGTAACGTAAAAGTGTAATGTCCAATAAATAACTGCCAAGACTGTACAATTGGCAGCACGTAACACAAGACTGTACAATGTTCTAGTTATCTGAACCGTCGCATCAACCCTTTACTGAAGGAAGAACTCTACTGACTTCGCTGCACTTAGTTGAATTCTGTCTTAACGTACTGAACTGACTCCACAATTTTTTTTTATGCGGCCCTCAATAGAAAACGATTGCTTTCCCCTGGCCTAGAGAATGATTACATTTTTTAACAGATGTATGAAATCCTGACATTTAAATTATTTCGCTATACAATATTTAGGTCTATGTAAATAATACTGGTAATATAATCGGTACATTACATAATGCATGGAACTGATATTTAAAAAAAATGAATCTTCTTGTATAGTACGCTCCTGTACAGATGTGGACCAATGTCTCCAGTGCCATTGTACGACTCGTTGTTCTAAAGGCCTGTGCATAAGTAATGGACTATGCGATAAGGGATGGTTTGGTCTTAGATGTCAATACAGTGAGTTCCTTTTTTGTAAGATACCTGTATCTAAACATTCTGGTAATAAATACATTGGATGAAACTGCACACACACACACAAATTATTTACATCTAAATACACGTAACTGTTATGGCATGTTTTTTTTTATTTGAAAATATTGTTTGTTACATTTTAGATTGACTAAATTTTTTTATTTCTATTGTGTTACTTATTAGCCTCACAAATATTAGACCTTTTAGTAGGCCTTATTTATTCTGTTCATATGTCGTACTTAATTAATTATGGTGCTTGTTAGTACTACCAACAGTACTAATTGGATTCACTTTTTTGGTGCATATTCGATTACGCGAGCTATCACAACACCCCCTACAGTTTTGATTATGAAAGGTGCAGATTTGTATCGAATGTATTAATTATAAATTCTTATAGCTTTATTGTCGAAGATAAGCAATTTGTTCTTTTTCTGTGAACTCAAAGATAGCTATGGAGTCTGTTACTCGCTTTAGAAAGCCTGTCACATACGAGGCATGGGTAGGTTTGGTGTCTTGGTGATTTGCATACCTCATGATACCTTTTCGCTGTGTGTGTGGGGGGGGGGTGTTCTGTGTTCGTTACTGTTGGCTGAGCATTAATGGTCGTATTGATAGTCATGCTAATTTTAGTTACTGCACTCACTAATGGAGTTTAATTGTCGTGCTAATGATACCTATTGCTTTTTAATATGGTTCAGTCGTTTTAATGATACTCAGGGGCGGAGTTAGGGTAAGGCACGAGGGGCTGCTATTCCAGGATGTCTAGAAGATAAAAGCACCCGCAATAGAGATTAACAATATTGACGGGTCAGAATCTTTTATGTTTAGATTCATGTCTTTAATTTTTTTTTCGCTTTTACTATAGACCATACTTCAAAATTCGTGTTTGGCAATGCTGTTATATAATTAATTAGTGTCCTCTTGAAGCGAGCTCGTAAAATAAACATGCAGATCCGAATTTAAGGAAGTACGTAAAAACAACAGCTTTATCCTCAACAAACTTAAAAATAGTAAATATTTAATTTTTCTTTTTTTAAAATATGATATGCATATAACATTCATGATCATAACATGACATAAATTCTGCCAAGTCACTGGTTTTCCTGGCTAGCTAGTAGCACTATGGCAGAAAGAGCATTGTACATATTTGTCCTAGCATATGGAACGAGGAATGTGCCTATATCGAAGGGTTGTTGTAGGCCTATTGTCAATTATTTATACAGCTATGGAATCTTATAAATCTTATGTTGCGTACATTTAATTACTATTTAACTACACGTATTAGAATGACTAGTAGAGCCTTTAGGTCAAATTGGCATTTAATATTTTAATATTATAGAGAATCATTATTTCACTTTTTATTGTGAAATATTGAGGCATCTTATAATTTCTCAAACTCGCTTTTGTAATAAGCCATGTAACCTATTACGGAGCTTTTAATCTAGAGAATTAACGCACCATATGTGGAGCATAATGTTTTCAAAGAAATTAGTACCTATTTTACTTTAGTTGGTATTATTTGATTTACAGACGATCTTGCAACTATTCAGGGGGTCTCAATAACAGCAGGCCAAAGGAGGTTATCTAATTTCCTCGAAGACAATGAAGACGAAACTTGTGATGATTACGTAGCAGACGTCACAGTTTCTTGGAACAGAGAATACATGTTGACCTGGGTCCGACTGGTCATGAAAGAAATGAGTACGTAATTTCTCTATCATTTTTCAAGTGCAGATGTTAATCAATAATATATTTTACTAGCTTTACTATGACATGGTGGGTTTTTAAGGGCTTAGCTAGGGGATGACATATTAAACCGGGGTCCACCTCGGCAGGCTAGTTTCTTAATTAAATAACGACTGGCCAACATGTTAAACGAACTGTTTAATAACAACTATATTTAATAGTAACATAGTAATAGTAAATAACGAATGTCAATTTAAAAAGTATTTAGAAATGTTTATAATGAGTTCATGAATTAGTAAAGTTTTTTAAAAAGTTTCCCCATTCAGACCTTGCGATCTATGGGGCAGATGATGTTAAGGTCATCTATTTCTATGGCCAACAGTTAACTAACATGGTGTCGAGTGGTTAGCACAATGACCAACCGCCTTTACTTTCCCCAACGAAAGTCAGGTACCCATTAGAGTTGGGTGAACTCGGGGAGCCCTAAAAATTTCGGAATTTCAAAATCCCAGTCTTTACCGAGATTCGAACACAGGTCTTCAAGCGCTTAACCACTCGACCACCTCGCCCCCATCATTAATTAGTGACACACCTCACGCACGTGCAGTAGCTCCAACTAATACATTAAGGAGATGCAAGGCTCTACACTAATCAAGGCCTATTTGACATAGTTCAATCACAGCGCCAAGCCGAACCCAATATATATATTGTGATGATCACACTTGCCGGGGATTATATTATCAAACTTGACAATTCAATGAAATGAAGAAAGAAACATCTCTCTGTATTTTCTTAAAACTTCTTTAATAATACTTCTTCAACTTTCACATAAAAGGACTTCTTAATTCAATAGCAACTTGACTTGATACTTCTTAAATAAAACTTAAAGATACATGAAGCTTCACTTAGTATAACTTCAACTTTCACATCAAGTAATATAACTTCAGATAATATTACTTCAACTAATAAAACTTGAATTAATGGACCCGCTAAGATCACAAAACTTATAATCATTACTAATCGAGGACTAAGCGAGGACCATCGCTATACAAGAACTACTAGTATGCGAGGACCAACGCTCTACAAGAACTACTACTATGCGAGGACCATCGCTCTACAAGAACTACTACTATGCGAGGACCCCGTCTAACTGACTTTCCCTTAATTTAACCTCTAATTTCCCTTAATCTTTTAATTTAATTTAATTTCCCTTAACCTTTCTGAATCGTACATTCCAGAATCATGGAAACTAATTATTTTAGTAACTTTGAACTTCTAGAAGCTGACGTGTGCTATTTTTTTTCCCTTAACCTCTTTCTTCGATTGGATACCTAAAATTAACATGTTTACGCTGGACAGCACTGGCTTGACCTCGAGCTTTTAGAAATATAATCGAAATAGGTCACAGTCTCGACTCGTGACATTTATAAATATATATATATATATATATACAACGCTACTTTTATGCTTAGAGCGCTATAGTACAATCTTCGTTGTGGACCAGTTGGGGAAAGGGTATCTGGGAAGAGGATACCTCGTGCTGGCTTTAGGCACTTAGTAAACACAACTCCTCTAGAGTCGGGTGTCGAACCTCGAGCCCCCTTAATAGGTAACCAAGGCAATTGTATTTAGCCTCTCGACCACGCTTCCCGTTATAACGCTCAGAACACATATTTTTTTACCATTACTATCCCTTATTTTGATGAAACTTGATACGTTGTCATTTTGGCAGGAAACTTTTAATTATTATTATTATTATTATTATTTTTGCTTTCTACGTATTATAACGCTCCCTAATAAATACAAAGTACCTTTCTAGTCCATGAGTTCTTTTTTTTTTGGAACGAGATTGGAAGAAAAAAAATGTCTCTTCTGAAACAAAAAACAAGGTTACAAAGACAGTTTGTGTGAAACACAAACTCAAAATTGGCTCCCGAAGTGGTCCACCTAGAGTCTTCACCAGGATTCGATCACCGGACTTCCAATTCCAAATGCTTTTCCCCTCAGCCACAGCATCTCCATATATTCATTAAGTGTACACTTATAGTTTTTAAACTAATAAGTATTAACTTTATTCATACATTTAATATAAAGAGAAACTAAAAAAGATGTATTCTTCTAACAAAGTTAAAAAAATTGGTAACACGAAAAAAAAAATTTCTTGACCCGCTTTAAGGGAACAGATAACAAGACATTTCCACCGCAAATAAAAATTAATATCTCCATTGTCATGCATACTAGACATAGATCTAACTAAATCTAGACCTAGTTCTAGATTTAAATCTAGATTCAAGATCAAAGTCTAAGCCTAGATCTAGAAATAGATCTAAGTCTCTAAGGCTAGATCTAGAAATAGATCTAAGTCTCGATCTGGAGTTAGATCTAAGTCTAAATCTAAGTCTAGATCTAGATACAGAATTTTGATATAGAATCTACTATATTTAGACTAGAACTATTATTATAAATATATCTATGTATATCTGGTATCTATTTAGTCTTACTTAGACTGAGAGTATATGCCCCTATAACGACGTTATGTCAAAACTGCGCGCAATAAAGTAGTTCGTTTTTTTTTTACTTATAATAACTAAAACAAAGTTCGTATCAAATTTAAAAAAAAAAAAAAGAATCAGTATTCTATTCAATTAGTTAGTTAATTAATGGAAAAAATATTTTGTAACGATCCATTGACATTTTTACCATTGTGACCTTTGATGCAATTTTTTTTGTATCTATGAAAGAAGCTTGCTTTATCAATGGAGAAACCTGTAACCTTTTTAATAAGACTTACTTCCCTTAAAGTTTTTCATTGAAAAGTGATGTAATTTTTTAAAAAAACTGCTTGCATTTATAATTTCAAAAATTAGATGGTTCACTTTCGGGGAAACAAAAAAGTAGCCGTTGCATCAGAACTTTGAATGATCTAAAATATCATAATGTCCGATTTTCATTTTATCTTCTAGTTTTTGAGATCTAAACGGGACGTAGGGACAGACGGTCAGACAGACAGACGGACAGACAGGCCACACAAAAATAATAGCGTCTTTTCCCCTTTCGGGTGCAGCTAAAAAAGCACTTGTCGATTTGATCGTCAAACGTACTTATTGGCTCTACGTACATTAAACTATCATTTTCTAATTTTGGATTTGAAATGTCCATCCCTCGTGAAGAAATTAGTGATAAGTCAGTCAATCATTGAGTAGTCAGTCATACAGTCAGATTGGCAACCATTCAGTTAGTAAGCTAGGATAATATTAATATAAAATTTCTAAAAGCGTCGCATTAGGTTTGCGGGACATGTTCTACTTCAAAATGAATTACGCACACCAAGAGTTGCGATAACATGGGAGCCAAAACAATAAAAGCTCAAACAGGACGTCCTCGTATTACTTGGCGACACACCTTCATGGAGGACCTCAGATCAGTGGACACCAGGTGGGAGGAGGCTTCAGACATTGCCAGTGACAGATCTTTATGGAGACAGCTTGCCGCCCAATGCGCCGAACGGCGCGGGAGGACCTAAATCTAAGTAAAATTGAAATTGCGTTATAGCGAACGAAATTAATCTCGTATAGCCGATTTAACGATCAATTATTCTCTGTTTTTTTTTGTGGTGGTCATGTCTTAAAAATATCGTAGCTAAAATACCTTCAGATAGTAAAACAATATTATATTTGTGTCTTTTTTCTTTATTTTTTTAGGGAATGATCTCAACATAAGACTTCTGTTCAAAACTAAGGGCTCTAAAGTCTTTAAATTATGTAGTCAACACAGAATACATTATGTGACTAACCAAATTCTAGATGTTTGGTGTCTCGATGGGGTTAATGTCACAGAGATAAAAATAGAAGGAAACATTGCAGGACTGTGTTCACTTTACATAAGTGGTGGTAAGTGCCTGGATAAGAAAACTATTTATTTTTATGTTTCGGGGTTTTCGAAGTTCGTATCTTGTAACTTTTAGAGTTTAGACCAGCGTTTCTCAAACTGTGTGGCCCACCCCTTAGGTGGATGTGGCGTCCTAACAAAAGAGAAAAGCTGGTTAATCTATCCTTTTTTTTTTGATGTTGAAAACTTTCTTGATCAACATATCTCCTCTACACAGTACTGTCATGAATAAAATCAATGTTCACTTTTTTAATGTCCCATTTGGTTACATCCACATATTGAAGGTAGAAAAGATCAGTTTTTATTGAGCCTTATGCGGATTATACATAAAGGATGATTTTTAGTATGCTATAGTTCTCCATCCGGTGGACAGTATCAAACCAGGGCGGGGGTGTTGTCTGTGTAAATGAAAGGCCGTCTTAAATTGTAGAACCGATGTAGTTGCGATGAAGTCCAGTACGGAATCGGTGCTGTAGCCCTATTATCCGGATTGACTACAGGAAATGATTTCTTCCTATAGTCAGGACCGAGAGGTCTATACTTCCAGCCCTCTCTAATAGTTTAACCATATTATCAACCATGAAACTATCTGGACCGGCTATAACATTTACATGGCGCACAACCAACGGATAAGAACCAGCTTGCTACGGACGAATTTTCTCATATTCCTATTACTGTTGCCATGTAGAGACCGCTACTCCAGCATTTAACTTTGTCGGTCCAATTTGTAGAACGACATGGCGGATTTTTGGACTGGGGTGCTGGCTACTTGTTCCATCCAAACCTCGAGTGGGATTTTTAAGAAAAATCCCGCAAGGGCATCTTATCTCTCGTTCTTAGCCTATCTAGTTCCACTAATAGACGTTCCCATTAGAGGCGACGGGAGCTGAAATCATCCGGGAACATTATATCAGAATTAATGTATGGCTTCTAGCTTATTTTCATCAATGAATATGAAGGGCTGGTGTTGTATTAGATGTCCACATCGTGTTTTTTTTTCTTCCATTTAATAGTTAGCACATACTCATTTGAAGGCCTAAGAGAAGCGTGATATTAGCGACTGAAGCGCCTTCAGTTCGTTTACCATAAGTTTCGCGTCATCCGCGAATTTCGTTTTTGGCAATGTAAAAAGCCACCAAATCTGGAATAAAGATAGACATCATTGGTGGATTTGTCAAACGCGTTTTTTATTAGCAGTAACAAGAGTGTTGCGGCCACATAACACCCTGTTTTACTTAGCTGTTTATGGTAAAACTTACGGAACATTGATTTGCAAAATTCCCATCATATTCTGGTAAACGAAACATTTAACAGTTTATGTGGTAAGATATTTTAACAGTTTACTAAATCCATCTCATACCATTGTCATCATCATCATTCCTTTAAGTTCCTCGTGGAACATAGGGCCTCAGCAAAAACACGCCACTCTCCGAGATCTCTTGCTAGTTTTTTTATGGCTTCCCAGCTCTTTCCGGTCCTCTCTGCAGCAATCTCATATAACTAAATCGAATACATTAGGTTAAAAAAACGCAATGTACTAAGTCATCATTCGATCTTATCACTTTAATCCAATTAATGAAATCATTGTATTCTAGGTAGTATCACTCAAACAAAAAACTATGCCTAATAGCACTAAGTGAGATCATGTGAGTCTTTTTCATCACGATTTAGACTTCTGTGATTATGTTCGACTTGAATAAATGATTAAAATGCCTTGCTTGCCATGTTACTTTATTCAATGACTAATAGGTCTACTTTTCAAAGAATCATAAATGAAGTTTGAACATCTAGTACTACCATAAATGTTGAATAAATATAATTGAGGACATAAATTAGCATTATGCAATAATTCAGGGGTGGGCAACCATTGTGTATATCGATGGCTGCATTTTAAAAAATTAAGAATGGGGGACGCATTTTATTAGCTTCAAACTTCATTTAAATTTAATCCAATGAAGAAACACATACACAAAAGTGTTATTTTATTTGTATTTAAAAAAAAACAAGCAAATTACTGCAAACATTCTATCATAGTATAGTTTAGTAGACCCTAATGCCACTTAGGTAAATCGTTCATCTAACGACCTTCAAATTCTGGAGACCATTATACCTTGAAGCCCAGTGCTATTTTTGCATATACTGATAGGTCGGCATTGATATATTCTGGAAGAGCAGACTATAGAGCCTACATCGACTTTCTTGGCTCTTATTCAGTCAAAGTCTTTGGCCCATGTGGTAGTGTTTGCAGTTTCGATGAGGAAACCATGGCAGTATGTGAAGCCTTAAAAGGCCTTGACTCTCAAGTCGGCCAGGGACATTTGAGGGCATCACAGGTCATGTTGACACTCGTCTTGGCTGACCGTCGTAACTCGTCACGGTTGACCGCTCGTCTAGCGCTGGCTTGGGGCGATTTGCACCGGCTGACTACACACACACCACTACCCCCATCTGTGCCACCACCAGGTTTATAACAATATATATATGAATATTTATTTATTTTGTGTCACTGACTTAAAATCTGTACATGCCCCCCAATATCGACACTGTCATCATGGCTTCACACAGCATAAAACAACGCTATGACATCCCTGTAATAATGCAGTGGGTACCGAGTCACATAGGTGTGACTGGCAACACTATTGAAGACTCCCTGGCCCACCAGGGAAGGCAAATTCCACCCACTGAACAGGCTGTAAGTTTTTATCATGCTGTGGCTATAATTAAAAAAACAGAAATGGAAAAGTGGTTTGAGTGCTGGGACAAACCCAAAAAAGGTCGTGGAGTCTGGGAGCGCATGAGGCGTCCTGACCTCACCTCCCAGTGGTGGAGGCTATCCAGGCCTTTGCAAGCTATTATAGCAGAGTGCAGGACAGACCATTGTTCTATTGGCTCATATTTCTTACGGCTATGGTCAAATTTCGATTCACGGTGCACACCTGCTGGAAAGAAGAGGAAACCGTGTCTCATATTCTGTTTGACTGCCCCAGACATGCTGATCTCCGTCTCGACTGGTCTGGGAAACCCAAAATTCTTGACCTGTATGGTGCCATGTATGCACTACGCAAGACAGCAGGGCTTCTGTCCAGGGCTTTTGCAAGAGAGGATTTGAGTCTCTCAAGCCCTCATTCAAATGGAGTTTCATGATGATGATGATGAGCATAGTTTAAATTCAAACCCAAAAGCAATTAAAAAAAATAATATCACCATGCCTAATACAATGCAAATAATTGAACATTTCTTTGAAAAGGTCGCAATTTCGCATACAAGCAGAAAGCTGTATTGAGCTCTAATTATTCAAACTTTGGAGGTGACAAGGCAGTGGATGGTAATAGAAATGCAAACTTTGATGGAAATAGCTGTGCTCACAGTGGGCTAACTGAAGAAAGACCAAATTTCAGTCTCACATTAAGTCAGCCTGTTGTAATCACAAGAGTTGTTCTTTATAACAGAGGTAAGGTTAAAGCTACATTTTTTTAAAATCAATAATCTTTTCTCTGCAATTGTAGTTTTTAATTTAGGAACAAAAATAAATAAAACAAATGAAACTATTTACTACGAATATATTTCTAGGTAGTACTCTCTTTATAAAGCATTTTTCTAAAGCAAAGCGTTTCGGAGCAAGCACACAGCCCTGCAACACAATATTATCTACAGACAAAAGAGTTGATAAGTCACCGTTGTATCTGATTTAACTTTTTGACCCTCATGCAGTTGCTTCAGAATGGCGATAAATCTTCAAGAATATCCGAGATAGAATACTACGCAAGCCATCGAGGCTCACTCTATCAAATGCTTCGGTGAAATCAATAAATGCAGCGTAGAAAGTACTGGTTATTCTGCCTACATTTTTTTCCTGCGTTTCAAGCTTGCATGGGGTCATCCATATTAGAGTCCACTTCGATGGAGCCTGCTCTCGCATACACAAAATAAGTAAATAAATAAATATATATATATATTGTTATAAACCTGGTGGTGGCACAGATGGGGATAGTGGTGTGTGTGTAGTCAGCCGACGCATATCGCTCCAAGCCAGCGCTAGACGAGCGGTCAACCGTGACGAGTTACGACGGTCAGCCAAGACGAGTGTCAACATGATGGTTCGGGAAGGATCGGCGTCGTGAACAGAGCTCAGGATCGTCACGAGGGATATAGTCATGCGACGAAGCTAGAAGCGTCGAGCGATGTTCCGTCCGGTTCTAGAAGGCCATTAGGGACCCTATATAAAGAGCGGAGGTGTAGCAGTCAAGACGGTTAAAAAGGAGGTTTGGAGCCCGGTTCACTACAGTCCGATCGACCACAGCACAGTTCAGTGTGGTTCAGCGGTGTGGTTCTGTACGGAGCATTACGACGGTTCAGTGCGGAGTACTATCAAGTACAGTTGAGACGAACGGCGACCCTATAGAAAGAGCAGAGGTGTCGCAGTCAAGGCGGTTCACGAGACAAACGGCGTCTTGATCTTGGTCTGTGATCGAGTCCGACAGAACGAGCCCAGTGTGTGAAGTCTGTCCTAAACTGTTGAACCCAGTGCAAGCCCGGAACGAGACGGAGAGGCCAGTGCAAGAGTTGATACGGCGGTACGGTTGATACTGAGAGATATTTGTACAGCCTGTGTTACGTGTTGCCAATTGTTCAGTATTGGCTGTAATTTATTAGACATTAAACTGTTACGCTACTTTGGAGCCCTGAGTTATCAAGTTCTTTAATTTGGTGGTGTATGGTGCAGTTTGCAGAGAGCCTGGATAGTGAGATTTATAATAATATATATAGACGTTTGTTTTTTAGCTGCTCTATACAGACGATTGCGCCCTTCTTGAACAAATCGAAAACGACCTTGTCAATAAATTAGCCGAGGCTGCTGGCTTGTTTGGTCAGTCCATGAACCTATAAAAAAAAAGGTCATGCTTCACCAATGGGAACTTATTCAGACCGACAAATCAATGTCAACGGTCATCTCCTTAATGTTGTTCCCCACTTCACCTACCTAGGCAGCACAATCTAGAACAATACGTCAATGTCCAGAGAAATAGACAACAGTCTCGCTAAGTCCAAAAGTGCTTTTCTTCCCCCGTAAACTGAGAATAGGTCATGATCCATTTAGCTATACTACATACCAAACATGAATACATGTGTGTTGTTGTTTTTTTTTTGCTATGCCGATATTTTAAAATAACCGAACATTCAAATTTCAAAATCTTGTTTTGTTTATTTTCTGACAAAAGATAAGCACGAGAAGAGGCTGATGAACTTCATACTACAAATGTTTAAGAAGAATAACATTTCTTGGTTTTCGCATCAGGATCATTCGAAAACCCTCTCGCCTGTTTATACCATTTTAATCCCAATAAAAGAACAAACAGAGAGAATGTCTATCACAGCTACAAATATTGATAGTAAATATGATAAGAAACCGATTGTCACACTGTGTGAAGTGGAGGCTTACGGAGGTAAAGATTTATGTAAATCTTAATGCTGTGAAACGGTTAGTATTTACTTCGTCATTATTTTAAGTCTTTGAGCACTATGAAAACTCGATAAAGTCAACATTTTGCACTAGAAAGCGTTTATTGATCAGATAGAGTTGAAATCATTCTAACTATTTTTATTAAATTGAGTCGTTACAACATTAACATTTTAAAAATCTCTTTACAAAAAATCTCCATTATACAACTTAAAATATAATAAAAATATATTTTTTAAATGTTTTGTTCCAACCGTGTTTCGAACACGTGATTTTACCTATCAGCTTTTTGAACGAACGAGCGGTCAATGCTATCCTTACTTAAGCTTTTTATTTATAGTTTCTTTCATTATATGGACATCTAGATCTAGACTTCTTATTTGGAACTCTATAGATTTAGTTTAGATCTAGATCTACTTCTAGATGTAATCTATGTTAAATGTAAAAAAAAAAGCAAAGCAACTTTAAATTTAATAAACAACTCAGTAGCCGGTAAACTACTGCTGACTACGACAAGGATAATTTGAAATTAAAATTTGAAAAGGAATTGGTAACGTCGATCCTCGATCACGAGAGGGATAGACGGGTGGGGGAAAGATGACCTTCAGAAGTTTGGTCGACAACTAAGAAAGAAGAAGTCGTCTCAAAGACCGGGCTGGACTGGTCTTTGATTTATCTGTCTGTGGAGTGGACTAGTCTTTCATCGTCAGGTTAGGTTATTTACCTCCGAACAAGGCTTTCGGCATGCTGACGGTGTGGAAGTTCCTTCTTGACCCGGTCGTGAAAAAGGCAAAGTGACCCAAACCGGCTATTACAAACAGCTAGCGTAACTGTTACATCGTATCCAGCAGGAGTGACTACTTTCTACACATACCGATCTGTGCTGATGCTCGAGCGCACTGTAAGAGCTGGTTATGGAGTGATGGTTCGCTTCTCAAGCTTTCCTGAAATTGACAAGCTGGTAGAGTCCTTACCAACCAAAAAAAAAGCAGCTTGATGGTCGCATGTCCTAGCTAGCCACCCCCACCTTGCCACATCCGTTCACCAACAACAGAAGAATGGGTTGTTTTTTTGACATTCTGATGGTCTAGAGCTTAAGTTCACTTAGTGCATTATCACTAGGCGGTGTTGTCGTTTCCAGGGTCGCTGGTTTGAGCCTTGGTCGGGGCATTCCCTTATTTTCGTCGCATTTAATTCACTACTTTCTCTCATTCAAAAACTTGGTACCTGGTGCTGCTGTTCATTTATCCTAGCTTTAACTCTATGTTTACGATACAAAAGGAGGGTTGGTTTGTGAGGATAGATGCAGAGAGCACAAGTAGGCCTGCTTAACTGGTTTAATACAATTTAATAAATACCAGAACTACTTTGCCAAAGGTATTTATATGAGTAGCGTTTAACTACATTACTAGCTTTAATTTTACCCGGCAAATAACATGCATTAATTCCGCTTGAATAATTAATGACGTGAACAATAAGATGGTAATTTATTTAAGAAGTATATCAATTCATCTAGTAATAAAAAAAAGATTGTCTATGATAATGTTAGCCTACATTTCTGTTCGGTGATTTCAAGTTTCTATTTAGATCTGTTTATTCCATTGTTAAAGAAACCTTAGCCAGTGTAGTAAAAGCTTCCCTTTATATCGTGTTTAAATAATCAGCTCGAAAGTCTGGTTTATAGTTTGCTAAAGTATCCCACAGATTAAGTGAATCAGACTATCCATACGATGTGTACACAAAAGTGAAGCTCTGTGTGCTGTTACAGCCAGAGCTGTATCTCTGAGTTGATCATTTTAACATAAAGCCTGTTGATATACTATGTTTTTAGTTTTGTGCTCAGCAGCAAATACAAACAGATTTCGTGGAGAACCCACACGGGAACATGCAACGTAAAGTTAGCCATGAGAGAAGCAGGGGGATTCCAGGTTGATTCCTGCAACTTTCAGTGACTGCCCCTGTGCTTTGTTTATTGTCATTGCAAATGCGAGCCGAACAGGAAACTGCAAACGCTTAAATTCAAAGGGCAGATCAGATGGTATGAGAGGAATTCTAGGTATAAAAACATCTTCTCCCTTGGCGCAGCCAGTAAGTAAGGTTTGAAAAAAGATTTTTAATGACTAAACGGGTTCCATTGCAGAGCTTTGGGGGATCAAGATTTCTAAGGAAAATGCTCTTGAAGCAGTAGATATGTTAATGCAAGATTTGAAAAATAGCAAAGCATTAATGGGCGGAGTAGTGTCATGTTAGCTGGTGACTTTAGAAAAACCCTACCAGTAATTCCAAAGTCAACTCCTGCAGATGAGCTCAACGCCTGTCTTTGTGAGACATAGTACATTCATCCCATACTATTAAACTGCAAGAAATTTTTGCATGGCCAGAGTCTTTGGAAATGTCACAAACAGGAGTATCACCATGAGCCAAGTTTAGTGGTAGCTTGAAGGTAGAATGTGCTGTCCTACCCCCTTACAACACGAATGAGCATGCGCAGATAAAAGCATTCTGCATTTGTTGGATGCACAGTGTAGACTCGTCCAAGGGCATCACTCATTTTTACTCCTGGATGATCTTTGACATCAATACCTTGCTTTCTTCTACTAAAACATTTTTGGGATGTATTCCATGTGTAATATTTTGGTACGTCACAGTAAAGCAATGTTTGCGCAAAAGGATCACTCTGGCACAGCTTAAAAAATGCAAGAAGGGTAGATTTTGGTGGCGACTATAACTTTTCTATTAAGCTAGCTGCATCAAATACATTCTTTGACCATTTTCTAAGTGCACACTAAGATGCACCACAGTTGGGTGACGTTCGTGTATTGAGAATCCCAATATCCGCCAAACAGCTTCATTGGAGCTGATGTATCTTCCAGATTGAAAGGATTCAATTTCATCCAAATGTGGTCCACTTTTGTGCAATCCGAACATTGCCTGGTTACTCCCTTGGTTGACATACTTAAAAATATATTTGATAGATTTCACTGAGTGACAAAATTCTACATTAATGTGAGCACAAAACATTTTAATTAGCAGAGGATTATAAGGAACAACCCATCTGTTGTCAATTATTATTTCCTGCCAAATATTTTCATTTAGTTTCTTGATTTTCGCGGTGAATCCTCCATCTACTGTACAATGGATATCCATCTTCACTTGATTGCGTTTCTTGAATTAATCTTCTTGGAAATTTTTTGGAACATTTTCCTTCTATCATGCAGGGTGAGATACTGTTAAAACCTCCACACGGACCATGGATCATATTCTTTGTCACGAACTCAAAAAGTAGAGGATCTTCTTGAGGGTTCGGATTCTCAGCACTGATGATGCTATCGACGTCAGTGGGTTTTATTTTATTTTTGAGCCAAATGAGAATGTGGGAGTGTGGAAGGCCCCGCTTTTGCCATTCAATGTTGTACATCCAGCATCTAGTTTCACCAAAGATTTGCGATTTTGTGATTACGTTTATCATTTTTGCCAGTTTTCTCTTAAAAACACGTGCCAGTATGTCATGACGGTCAGTTGGTTTCTGTTCATCTAATAGTGTCTCCTTTATTTCTGATTAAGCCGGATTGCACGTAAATGTAATGAGCAAATCAGGTCGACCATAGTTACGCACAAATGTCATTGCATCCAGGGTGTATTCATGCATGTGTCGGGGACTACCAGTAACAGAAGAAGGCAGAATTACCATTTTACCTAATTGATTTGGATCGGCATCATTTTCAATGGCATCTTTCAAGTGAATATATTCGTCTGTTCGAAGTTTCTTTTGGTTTAATCGAATGAACAATAACCTCTCACTTTCATTCTTAGCGTACATATCTACGATGTATTGATGGAAAAGATGTTGACACATTAAGATGTGATTGACTTCGACTTCCCGCTGCATTATCCTAAATGCATAGTAATCCATTGCGGACACTTTCTTCTGGATCAACCTGCGGAATTCCAAAGTGGTATCCATCTTCGCTTGGCCAAAAGATGATTGGGTACTGCGAAGCATCGTACGACCAGTGAGTCTCTGCAACTCTTTGCAAGGTGTTGTTCCTCCTCTTAAGTACTATATCTCGTTTTCCAAATTCATTTCCTACCATCACAATTGCCACCTCATCAGTAATCGGAGCATTAAAGCGTCTAGGATGCTCTATACTGGGTACTCTATCAGCTCTAATAATTACCTTATAGTCATCAGTTGGCATTTTGTCTAAACTTGTTTTAAAGAATTGAACATAAGGGTTATGTTGGTGTAGAAGCTGCTGCAGGTCAACTATTATGTCAAGTTGCGTGTTAGGTATCAGTGTGTTTCTATGCGAAGCTTCTTCGTTGCTGTTTCCCATAAAATATATTCGTAGGAATTGAGCTCGCTCCTTGGGCAATGGCAACAATGATCCAATACAATGTTAGACTTGACCTTGCACCTTAAAAGTTGGCATAAACCCAGGTTCTTGAATTTATTTTAGCGCCAAATGATGTCATTAGGAAACACGACTTGTATTTTCTTATCTGTTGTCGAAAATGCCTTGCTTTGGCTGTTTTTTCAGACATTAGAGATTTTAAAGGCTCTGGTGGTGGCTGGAGAGATGACAGTTTAACCTTGCTATTGGAACAGCACATGCCGGGGGTTTCTTCCCTCCATTTTAATGTATGACAATGTCTACATTGAACATTCATCTTCCCTAACTCTACTTTTGGATGCTTGGAGTAATCGTACAGGGGGTTGTAATTAATTTTAAATCGCTTAGTTGTTCACGTGCCCGTGACACACTTGTAGCATTTTTAATTCCAGAAAGCCTAATTTGCTGATGTTCAGACGTTTAAGCTAACCTATTAAAACGCCTTAGTTCAAGTCTAGATGACCTTTTTTCTTCTGATTCATGTAGCCTTGCAGCCAAATTCCTCTCCCTGTTATGTCCAAATCTTTGTTGCCTTCTATTTTCACTTTCAGTGCTGCGTTGTAGAGCCATATTTTTTTTTTTGCCCTAGGTGTCATTTTTAAATAAAACATCTTTTTTTTGGTGGCATAATGAACCTAAAATAAAAAAGTTGAATAAGTGACGTTTTATTGAATAGCCTGTTAACACAAACAGTTTTATTACCTCCCATATTCTTTCTTACCAATCCGAAAGGTAGGCTTCAACGTTCGAAAAAAGCACATACGTTTAAAAAAACACTAAAACAATTATTATTTTTTAAACAGAAATATACACAATTTAGCAATAATTGCAGAAAACATAAGTTGATATATTCGCATGATGGCCCGTGTCTACCCATAGCCGAGTAGGCCTAAATCTGTGGATCAATTGCTTTTATTACATTTTTACTATCCCAGTGAGAAAATTTCATATAAATTGTTACATGCAGACGATATTTAGTAAAAGTGTATATTCATTGCTAATTTCCTATAGATATCTGCACATTTTTTCCTTTTGTCTATACAAACATGTATAATAGTTGAACTTTATATTTCTTTCGAGAAAGACACAGAGATAGAGAGAGATTCATAATAATAGTTTGTGATCAAATTCGTCAATGACTAAAACACTTTGAGCTTGTGTTGACGTAGCTCTAAATAAGTATATATGTCAACACGCTAAAGCCTTTCACTTTGATAAGTAGATCTATATCTAGATCTAGTATCATCTAAAGATAGATGGTAGCCATGGTTTACCCAACTGGACCCAAGTGTAGAATAATTGTTACAGATCTATATTATGGACCTACAATTACATCTATATGTAGATCTAGTTATAAAATAGTTTTTTGCTTCAATTATTTACGCTACATGTAGACATTCGGTCCCTACCAATAGTAGTTTAAATGTTTTTCTGCAGAATATTGTAGATCTATAATCAGTAAAGATAGTGAGCTCGCTGTCTTGTTTACGTTTTAGAAATTATTGAATAGACTCACGTCTGAAACTGAAAAGTTATCTTTGGACATATAAGAATTCAAATGAGAAGAAATAAGTTTATGAGATCTAGATCTATCAACGAAATTAAAACTTTTAGATCTATTTTAAAAATGTGCATTGTTTATAAAAAGTATAGTCACATATATAAGAGAGTAGGCTATATTGAACTCTCATTGATTTATATTAATAAATAACGCAAAATGTAGTTTAATTATTCAATTTATTATTCAAAGGTCAACATCTGTTAGTTTTTTTTTTAGCTATGTGAGTTCATGACCCCTTGACGCGTCGCCTTGGTGACAAAAAAAAGCGATAAAATATACTTTATAATTAAAGCAAACGCGTAAATGTAACTGATAATATAACATTTTTAGTTTAATTTTATCTAGATCTAGATCTAGACTCTAAAAAAATTCGGATGCCATAATAGTCTAGTCTATAACTAAATACTTTAAGCTTGGGTCAACCTATATAGATCTAAATCAACACGCTAAAGCCATTCACATCTATAGCGCATGCGTGACCTTTTTGGTGCGCGATATGAATGAAAAATTTCAAAACCGAAAATAGATTTGTGTTGTTATGTTGTAAAGAAGTCAAGTAATGGCGAGCCATGGAACAGTGTGTCAATGCGGCTAAAAGCTATTCGCATTTATAGCGAAAGATTTTATGTAAAAAATGTTTTGTAAACTCAAATTTGAAGGTTAATTTTCATTAAATAATGAAATGAATATACAATAATTTGTATGTTCATGTGTAAAATTACAAAATTATGTTGTCTCAAATGAGAGCCAATTTAGATCTAGCATCTCTGCGCATACGTGACCTCTTCGTCTTTCATCATTTAGATACATGCCTAGATCCATAAAATGCTATAGATTTAATAGAGTAGGAAAACTATATTTTTTCTGAGGGTCTTAAGTTTGTTTTAGGGCTACAATACATACACTACGGTCTAAGTTTGTACCCAAAGAACATTCCTGCCTAGTTTTATCAAGATTGGTCAAGCGGTTTTGATGTCTATAAGTAACATACATACATACATACATACACCTCACATTCTACTTTATAATATAGATAATGTTACAAGTAAAAAAAAAAACAAATAATACAAGGCGCTCCATGTTGTGACGATACGTCAACACTTGCATATACAAGTTTCATTTGTGCTTTAAAAACGTTCGAGACAAAAGTTTGCTGTTAGAATTTTGTTTTCCTTTTATTACCCATCCCTTGACCAACTTGACCAGGTGTATTAAAGTGATAAAACTCATCCAGGATGACCTTCGTACATCTAACTACCCCCCTCCCCGCGTCCAGCGAGCTGGGCAGCGAGATTGATGTCTGCATCATCCCATTCTCCTCAGGCAGGACACATCCGCCCATAAAAAGAATAACGTCCGCACAACAAAAGAGTCAGGTAGTGACATCTTCCCGTCCAAGGAGTTACTCGAGAAAAGATAACTTTCCAAATTTCCATCTTAGTATTTCCTGAACTGATCACAAGTTTAGATAGAGCCCGTTTGGTTAGCTTAATAGAAATTAAAAGTTCAATTCTACTTGACTCGGGCAAATTAGGAATTTAGAAGCTTTAATCCCATTGAGTCAAGCATGAATGTTTTTTTTTTAAATAAAATTCAAAATACCCCGAATCCATTGGATCCGGCACTATTGGCTATGCTAATGAGTTCGAGTCCCAATCTATATAGCAGTGGACTTAAACTCTAACAGACGCTCACACCCGCAGGACAGATTTCTGTATTTAATAGGCAAGGTTGGAACTTATTTTACCTCGTAAAGACGTCTATAGTTAAACAACCGTGGTAGGTTGCTTTTGTTTATATCAGTCTTTTATATGTGTATTATTTTGTGCGTTCATTCGTGTACTATGTACGTATGTAACCTTTTATTTTATCTTCAACACATTGTTTATTATCAATGGGCTAAGTCTACGCCTATTTTAATTATTTAATTATTTTCCTCCACTAAGCGGTGAGATGATTTAATCTAGATCTACTGGAGCGATCGGATCTTTTACAAGAGTCCGAATCATGTACTATCTTACTAGATCTATGAATATGTTTGGCTGTATAACAATTCAGTTTATGTTAGTGACGCATCTGTCTATGGCTTTTACAGTCATTGTAATTTTACTTATATTCAACCTCACTATTATATCTAAATATTTACCACTTTAATTATAAATTACTTATATAACATTGCCCACTAGGGATATATGCAGCTCTCTTCTTTTATGTTGGTTTTATTACCATATACTCTTGTTCACATTTAAACATTTTGCATATACCTGTCCACTGGTTATATCCCTTTATATGCATATAATATTGAAGTTCGAAGTTTAAACCTGTGGTTTACTTGCCTCACGTATTGCTTAATGTAGTTATTTCCCCCGTTTCACTTTTGTTAAATGTATTTATTGAACGGAATAAGCTCTATGCCTCACATGCACAATCTGATTGATTGCATTGCATAAGAGAGTTCCTACCTATTGCCATGAGGAAGTTTCTAAGTGCTTCTTTCTTTTCAGCCTGGTTGTTATTGGTGGTGCAATATTACGCACACTAGACTTGCAGTCTTTTCACCACTAGATCTGCACTGTCTACACCTGTTAGATCATCAGCCTCGACTGGATCTGCAGCGTCACCAAACCTAAGCCGACTACGCCAGAAACATCCCCCCTCTGTCAGCGAGAAGGAATCTCAGTAGTGCCCACTACAAACAGCCTAAAGCTCAGTGCCCACTACCCATTGCCTACGGTCCAGTACCCAGATGCTTGCCCAGTGATCAGCGCCCACTGCCCAGTTCCCGGCTCCAGCTGTCCGCTGCCCAATATCTATTGCCCAATACCTACGGCCCTGAGAATACCCTTCCCCCTTTCGCTACAGACGTAATCCTCTTCGACTCAAGCCTCATCCCTCTACAAGAAGATTCAGCTCCGAGTCCTTCCTGGCATCTACCAGACGAGTCCACCGGCCAACCGACCAGCAAAGAAAGATAAGAAACGAAAGTAGATACTTATCCACTCCTTCGTATGCAATCAATGATGAAATTGATCCATCAAAATCATTGTTAACACACTCCCCAAGCTAGTAGTAATATTGTTGTTGTAAGATTAAATTATTCTTCTATTCAATATAAAGTCTGTTCATTTGTTCTAATTGTTGCTCGTAGTGTTCCTGTTCAAAATGTACTTATGTTAGCGAGGAAAAACTCAAAATTACTTCCCCTAGAGTAAACGAACCATAACCATTTAAAATATTAAAAACCTCGCCACACCCATTCTAAAAGTGAGCAAAATACACACGCAAAAAATGTTTTTTTAAAGAAAAAAAAAGCTTGTATTAAGTGTAGCTGCATATATTGTTTTGGATCAGTTAAAATTAGTTTGTATAGGTCAAGTCATTAAATGTGTAATATATCTAGACCAGTGTTTTCCAAACAGTGTACTGCGGAACCTCAGTGTTCCGCAAGGCCTGAATATTTGTTCCACGTTCTACTCTAGTAATGAACTTGTAGGCCACCACCTGAATTAATCTCACTAAAAATTAAAATATTTACTAAAAATATTTAGTCTAAGTAAACAATGTTACCTGTTATTAATTCATTAGTGACTTTCTTTAGCAATACATTTCAAAGTATTAAGTAATAAGCGTATCCATTATATACGTGTGTTCTAAAGTTATAGTAGAAAGTGTAATATCTTTAATACACGAATATAACACAATGGTAACAAAACCAAAAAACAAAAAACAACCTCTAATACCAATATTTTTATTCTTGTTCACAGAATGTCCCAGCGGCTATTGGGGACTAATGTGTTCAAACGCATGCCCTCCAGAATGTGACACAAGTTGCCATATCGAAAACGGGCAATGTAATACAATTTGCTTCGGTTACAGTGACCCACCTTTATGTCAGGCAGGTAAAATAAAAATATTTATTTCATAACTCTACGCTTCATGAAGCTGAACTTAAGGTTAAAAATAATATCCACTATTTGAAAACTATTTTTTTTTAAATCACATTATTGTCTTTATTTTTGTACCAAAAGAATGCGCTAGTGGTCAGTGGGGTATCAACTGTTCACAAAGGTGCTCCAGTGGATGCTATAAATCTTCCTGCAATCGTACTTCTGGGATCTGTGACCAAGGCTGTCTCGGCTTCAGTGACCCTCCTAAATGCAGGTCTAGTAAGTAACATGACCATTTTATTCATTAAAAAAAAAATTTCAGATATAATTACTTTATAGTAAATTATTAAATTAGGAAAACATATATGTAATTGTAAATACATTTCATGAAATATGTATTATTTTCAGACTAACATTTTAAAAAGTTGCAATTAATTACAAAACAAAAATCTATCAATAAAAAGTTGTTTTTTTCCTTGTTTTCTACACCTGTATTCTCAAATGTCATCAGAATGCTCTCCTGGACAATGGGGTATCAATTGTTCACAAACATGTTCTCAGGGATGTCAAAGTTCGTCATGCAATTCTTCGACTGGACACTGTGACAAAGGTTGTCTCGGCTACAGTAATCCCCCTTTATGCAACTTGAGTATGATTTTCTTCCAATTGTTTTGTTTCTTATTGTTGTTTATGTCACATCATTTTTATAAAACAGACGTTGGACTTAACAATACATGTATAGAGTATATATAGGTAATGATAATTACTAAAAGTTTAAGAAAATACTATTTATAACTATAATGTATGACATGTGCTTGTAATTGATTCTATTCCAAAGCATGCTCAAGTGGCGACTGGGGCGTTAACTGTAGTAAAACCTGCTCAAAAGGATGTTATAACTCTTCCTGCCATCATACTAACGGAGTCTGTGACCAAGGCTGCCTCGGTTATAACGATCCTCCTCAATGCCAGTCGAGTGAGTAACGTCATTAGTTGACACATTGACAATATCAATATTTGAATTTAAATTTCTTTTTTTTTTAAATTTCTATATTTGAAAGTTTATCCATTTATCTACAAGTTTTGAACATTTAAATATGTTATTTTTAAACTTTAAATATTGTTTTTAGCCCTTAAATAATGTGTTATACAGTATATACAATTGTAACTGTAAATTTCAGCTTGCCAGGAAGGAGTCTTCGGTCTCAATTGTATGCAAAATTGTTCAACAAATTGCATGAATGGGACATGTAACCACTTCACTGGGTTCTGTCATGGATGTCTTCAAGACTACTATGGAGACTTTTGTCAGCTTTTCAACAGTTGTGAGTATTTAGTTTATAAGTTACACTTTTATTTTTTACTAGTACATGAGTTTACAGGATTGAAAAATACATATATTTCTTGAGATTATCTATCTATCTATCTGAATATCTCTCTGTCTATCTATCTAATTATCTATCTATGTATCTATGTATCTATGTATCTATCTATCTATCTATCTATCTAATTATCTATCTATCTAAATGGCTGTCTGTCTATCTAATTATCTATCTAATTATCTATCTATCTATCTATCTATCTATCTATCTATCTATATATCTATATATCTATCTATCTATCCATCCATCTATCTATCTATCTATCTTTCTATCTTTCTATCTATCTATATATCTATCTATCCATCTATCTATCTATCTATCTATCTATCTATCTATCTATCTATCTATCTATCTATCTATCTATCTATTTATCTAAATTGCTGTCTGTCTATCTAATTATCTATCTAATTATCTATCAAGCTTACTATCTATCTATCTATCTATCTATCTATATATCTATCTATCCATCCATCTATCTATCTATCTATCTATCTATCTTTCTATCTTTCTATCTATCTATATATCTATCTATCCATCCATCTATCTATCTGACTATCTATCTATCAATCTATCTATCTATCTATCTATCTATCTATCTATCTATTTATCTAAATGGCTGTCTGTCTATCTAATTATCTATCTAATTATCTATC